>PVKU01007663.1:0-84109 GCA_004027475.1 Anoura caudifer | reverse complement strand
ATTTGAGTCCCAGTTTTCCTCCCATCTCTGTTGGTTCCCCATGCAGCTTTCTTCATTTCACTTATTGTAGCCTTCATTTTTTCATCTAATTTGTGAGCAGAATCAACCAAATCTGTAAGCATCCTGATTACCAGGGTTTTGAATTGTGCATCTGATAGGTTGGCAATCTCTTCATCGCTTAGATAAATTGGCTCTGGGGCTTTGATCTGTTCTCCGATTTGAGCCATTTCCATTTCTGGGTTTTTTTTGTTTGTTTGTTTGTTTGTTTTATCTAGTCGCGGCTGTTACGTAGTGAGGGGTGGAGCCTCAGGTGTTCCCCAGGGCGGGACAGCCCGGTCGCTGGGTAGTGACGCTGTATGTGGGGGCGGGGTCCGAGAGGAGATAATGGCGGTTGCTTTACTGTCTCTCAGATTCCAGTTCCTTTCACCGCTTCCCCTTTGCCTGGATTATCCACACGTGAATGTGGGACCACCCGGTCAGCCAGCTGCCTTGTGCAGCCTCACTGGTTCTGCACAGTTGCTGCCCCGTGTCCAGGGTCTGCTAGTCGCCGCCTGTGCACCTAGGGGCTGCCAGCCGCTGCTGCCTGCGTGCCCGTCAGCACCTCTGCTTTTTCCTGCCGCGACTCCACCCCTCTTACCGGTCTGGATGAATCGTTGTTGGACTTCCAAACAGTTTGATTTTCTGAGATCTGGTTGTTTTCTTGTTTCTAAATCTTTGTTGTCCTTAATTTGGTTGTGAGAAGAGGCACAGTGCGTCTGCCTATGCCTCCATCTTGGCCGGAAGCTCGGAACTCTTATTTTCATGAGTACTTTTGAAGCCACAGTTGCAGTAAGAGACATAAGAATAGAGCCCATAAAAGATATCTAAATCTCCCTGTGCTTCTAATTCTTCCACTCACTTTTAGGCACTAGGTGGTGGTTACCTCCACTGGGGCCATTTCGAAATGATGCGCCTGACAATCAACCGCTCTATGGACCCCAAGAACATGTTCGCCTTATGGCGAGTACCAGCCCCTTTCAAGCCCATCACCCGCAAGAGTATGGGACAGCGCATGGGGGGAGGCAAAGGTGCCATTGATCACTACGTGACTCCCGTGAAGACTGGCCGCCTCATAGTAGAGATGGGTGGACGTTGTGAATTCAAAGAGGTACAAGGTTTCCTCAGCCAGGTCGCCCACAAGTTGCCCTTCCCAGCAAAGGCAGTGAGCCGTGAGATGCTAGAGAACATGCGGAAAGATCAAGAGGAACGAGAACGTAACAACCAAAACCCCTGGACCTTTGA
The DNA here is from genome assembly GCA_004027475.1 of Anoura caudifer. NCBI lineage: Eukaryota > Metazoa > Chordata > Mammalia > Chiroptera > Phyllostomidae > Anoura > Anoura caudifer. Next base: position 82,828 of record PVKU01007663.1, on the reverse strand, counting down.
GCGCATAGCCACTGCCAACATGCTGGGGATACGGAAGGTACTGAGCCCCTATGACCTGACCCAGAAGGGGCGATACTGGGGCAAGTTCTACCTGCCTGAACGCGTGTAGAGAGAATATGAGAGATAAAGGCACAGGGAGAAGGAATCTGCATTTGTGTTCCCTCAGCCTACCCTGAGAGGCTTTGGGTACCTCTGATGTCAGAACCAAGGAGCAGCATACAAGTGCTGTGGATGATTTCTGGAAAATTGTACTGTAACTGTTGATTTAAGTGCATTATATTTGTATTAAGTAAAATGTGAGTTATCAGCTCCGGTTATGACTTGTCTTTGGTCACCCTTAATCCCTTCAATGAAGAAACAGGCCTGAGGGGCTCCCGGGAGCCCGCGCCTCCCTGGCTGTATGGCGAACACCTGCAGGGCTGCAGCAGGTGGTGCATCTCCCACCTCTGATGCAAGTCGGACTTAATATCTACACTAACTTTTACAAGCACACACTTCAGAAGCCAGTTTCTGTAACATTTTACTATTTATAAAAACAAACTAATGCTTTTGGGAAAGCAAAGAAAAAAAATGACAGTACGTAGGTTAATCCAACAGATATTTATTTATACCCAGCTACCCATCTTCTCTCAATCTCTGAAGCAGGGACGTTGGACAATATGGCCAGGAACACACCCTGACCTCTTAGCAAAAGGAACTGATAAAAGTAGGAATTGTGTGGCCTTGCCCAGGTTTGAGATTCTTTGAGAAGGAAGAGTGGCTCTGCCTTTGTGTCCCCACAGGTCCTAGTCCAGTGCCGTGTCCCACACCACACTCGAGCAGCAACTGCTGGGGAAACGAGGGCCCCCAGGTTGCAGCTCCCTTTGCCTTTACCACGATTAATCTATTGTTCAGAAGTAGCCAGCAGTAGCTTTCTATCCATTGTTCAAACTAAAGGAAATACAAATTGACAGAAATATTAAACCACTTGTTTTTGAGGTGGGTAGACTGTACACTGACTAAAATGTCAAATGTTTTTAACCCACTTTCTTTAAAAGATCCTCTGCAAAGAAAGTCATTCACTTTCAAAAGTACACATTTATCTCAACAGCTGTGTTGTCCTCAAAAGTTGTATACTATTTTTAGTGGAAGTTTCGTTAACCTCTTGTAATATAATTAATTACTAAATTGCATGGAATAAACATGGACCTTGAATTGGGGACAGTGTGTGGAACAGTTCTGGGGCACACTGCTGGCTGACAAAGTCAGTTTCAGCAACACGCACCAGGGAAGGCGGGGATGTGAGTGAGAGTCTCACCTCACCTTTCTCACCTAACTCCTTCCCCTCCTTCGCAGCGCACAGTACTGCTGACTGCTGCGAGTCCAGCCGTGCTCTAAACCTGTGACTTTTGTTCTGGAGCCATGTTTAGTTCATTGGACCACCATCCTGGGGCCAACCATCTTAGCAGAGTGAGAAGTTACTGACAGAACTCCACCATCCCCACCCACAGAGACGGGACTTCGCAGTGTAAGCTACTGTAAGCGGGGGTCCTGTTTCATTTTTACATAAGCAGATGAACCCATTCCATGCATTTTATGCAGCCTCTGATACTAACGAACCATTTTCCATTAGTGCCTTAAAGGGTTTGAGAGTCAAATCCAAGGACTTGTCCGTGAGCCGAAACTAGATCTTAATTATAGGTAATTAAGTCAACAGACAGTGGAGCCCCTGTCAGTGGCAGGCACTGTGCTGAGCACAGGACACAGCACTGAGTGAGATGTGAGTGGTGCCTGTCACTAAGCACTCCACTCTGAGGACTAGTGAAGGACCCTGGAGGAGGAAGCAGACACAGGGCTGGGGAAGGGTGAGACCTAGTAGAACCTGAAGAGAAGTAGCAAGTGCCCTGACCCTGGTGAACTTGCAGCAGTGAACACGAGATCTTGGTGCACCAGGTGTGCTGCAACGTCTGCCTTCATTTCCTGACCAAGGTGCCTGTGAGCCTGCAGCCCATTCCTTTAAACCACCTTTCTGACCAGCTAGGTGTTTCTGCACTCTGTTCCTTCACACCTGCCTGCCACCCAGCTCTGCACTGCCATAGCCTCCCCCTGCATAACTTTCTGTAGGTGGTTGATGGATGATGCCCTGTGTCGTAAGAGGTTTCGTAATGGAAAGAGGAGTTGCTGTTGAGGAATCTGCAGTGGGAAGTGATGGCACCACCGAGGTGGAAGGAGGGTTAAAAATACCAGTCGTGGATCCAGCTGAGAGGGCTAAAGGAAATAACAGAAAAGCGGAGGGGAAAAATCAAATATTACACAGCAAGGTGTTCATGATCAGGATCACTAATCCCTCTCCTGCAGAGGCAAAACGCTACTCACAAGGCTACGTTAATTTGTTCTAACCTTGTAATGGAGAAAATATTTTGACATCCAGTTTACTGTGTGGCCCTCTTCCAAAGAATTCAGGGTGCTTCTAATGCAAGAACTGATTCTTTATCCTTCAGCCATTCCCAGATAACATGGCCCAAATTTTGCCACAGGAGATCACCACCTTTATACAAGGCATTCTGCCACCAGAGCTCGTATGGCACAGGTCACCACCTCTGTCTCCCCATCTACTTACTACCAACTCATTCTTCGCCCACTTTTCTCACTAGGAGCATCTCTTTTCTCAGCCTTCTCCAACCTTCATCTCTTCTAACACCCGGTCCCGCCCAGATTAGGGCACCTGGTGACAGACAAGTGCCCACAGGACACGAGCGTTTCAGGCACACGCAGGCAGGCCTCACCCTCCCCACACCTTTTGCTCACCTTTTTCAAGCAAATATGCCCCCAAGGGTAGAAGCTAAGATGATTGCAAGGATGACGCAGCAGATCATGATCATGACCTTCTTCTGCTTATCCAGATGAGGAAAGAAAAAGCACATGAGAAATAACATCACTGTGCAGGTCCAGTTCCCAAGGAAGGGAGGCAGCATGGGTCTGGACGTGGAAGAGAACACAAAGGAGCGGGGACATGGATCTGGCTTCTAGCACCCGGGGTGTAGGAATGTGACTTCTAGGTGCGAGATTCAGTCGACAGCCCTCTCCAACGACAGCGACAGCGTTTCATTGTCCTGCTGTCTAGACACCATCACACCAATTCACCCCATTGCCCCCCGGAGCCAGGACTTTCAACAAGGGGGCCAAATTCTCCTGGGGGGAGCACTCAGCCCTGCAACTCAAATACAGTTACACTGCACTCTGAGAGTCCAACCATTTTGAAACTTAGAACCTATGATCCACCTGACCCAGCACATGTTTAAAAAAGATTTAAACCGCCCTGGCTGGTGTAGCTCAGTGGACTGAGCGCAGGCCTGCGAACCAAAGGATCGGGGTTCGATTCCCAGTCAGGGCACACGCCTGGGTTGCAGACCAGTTTCCCAGCAGGGGACGCACGAGAGGCAACCATACATTTGTCTCCCTCTCTCCTTTCCTTCCCCTCTAAAGATAAATAAATAAAATCTTTAAAAAAAAAAGATTTAAATCCCTTTCCGAAACCTAAAAAGCCACCACATGGTGGCACACAATCACTAAGTGCTTTGTAGGGAAATAGAGAACTGTTTCACAATCAATATAAAGTCATTTATTTTTAAATAGCAATAAAATAATCAAGTTTACATTTTTAAAAACATACAAACAACAAAACCCTTCACTTACTGTATTCCACACTATAAGCCCTAGACCTCAGTCTCAGCAGAGCAAAAGCCTGTGATTAGAGCTTGTCTGGCCTTGCTGTGGGAGCCAGTCTGCTGTCGACTTCACAGCCGTGGGCAAGAGGGTGTCCCCTGGGCTCCGTCTGAGTGCCGGGCGATGACTGGGAGAAAGTAGCCTTTGCAAAGGAAGCAATGGGCGGTGCCTGGGTGAGGGTCCACACCCTGTCTTAGCATTAAAATCAATGCTGAAATATATCAGTAAATCAGACAGACTGGCAGGGGCCGGCAAGGAATCAAAGAGACTTGCCACTGGGCCAGCACAGTCACACTACACTTGAAAACGTCCTGGCGCTTTACTTCCTCCCTGACAAGAACTGGGGGGGACAAAGAACCTGTCAAGCTCGCCAACCCAGTAGAAGAGCTACTTACTCAGTAGTCCCTGGTGTCCCCCAACTGACTCGGCCCCGGAGAGAGGACATTCCAAAGGTCACACAAATGATACCAAGTTGCTCTGGGATGTTCTCAGGGCAAGCCCAGCCTCAACAGCGGGTAGGGGGAGGTGTCAATGCTTGGCAAGCCTGTCTGCTAAGCAGACAGACACAATGGAGATCAACTTAGTCCTCACCCCAAAGGTTTATGATGTTCCCAGGACTCACACAGAACCAGCAGGGTTCTCGATGACATGGGAAGATCATATTACTACTGTGATTCATTTGCAGGTAAGCAAATGTCTCTTAACCTAATTTTAAGCCTAGATCAGGGTTATTTTTTGAGGTTAGAATGTCCTCCACTTCTAGCTTCCTACTTCATGAGAGAGACTTGAAAATATTTACATCACACAGAAAGACAGAAATTCATCTGGCACACATGAAATGAGTGACTGAAGGCTGGCACCAGTCTGAAGCACTTCTGGAGCCAGAGACTTGAGCACCTTGTTCCCGGCCCAATTTTAAATGCCAAAAAATTTTTTTAAAGCAAAACATATTTGGCTTCAAGGCAGCGGCTTCACAAAGCATGACTCTGACACCGAGCAACCAGTTTCCAAGAGTTGACCATGAAGAGAAACATCCCTTACTCTCAGCCTCTGCGCATGGTGCCCTCAGATGACAGCATCGTGCTGGCACCGCCTACAGTAAACACGAGGATACAACGCAGACGAGTGTCAGGGTGGCCACCAAGCTGAACGTACTGAGCTTAATTTAAGGCTGAATTTCAAACAAGTCAGCTCCCGGACCAAAACAACATGTGCCAATCCCTCATGTTTTCAGGACACAGGGATAGCAAACTGTCAGAACTGGGATCCTGCCAGGTAGAAGACTCAAGTCCGAACCTTATTGTTGCCATTAACTTGGAAGAATCCCTTTGCTTTGTTAAAGAAACCTGCCTAAAAAAGTACGATGCAATTTTTGGGAGAAGAATACTCCGTGAGGTAGAAAATACAGCACCTTGGCACGGTCTCAAATCATTGGCTTCCCAAGGTGCAAGGCAAAATTTGACACAGCAGAGGGAAGAAAGGGAAGCCAGGCTGGTTTGGGCACTCCGGGAGAGAAGGGTTTGAGGAAGACTCAGGGTTGCATCAGGTGGATCAGATTCCTCCAGGGCTGGATGGTGTGCTGGGTCAGGTCCACGGATGGTTACAGGAGACAAAGGAATGGGTCCCACTGTCTCTCAGGAAGGCCACTGAAACTCCATTCCCATCTGAAGACAAGGTGGCCACACCAGGCAAGAGTAAAATCAGGCTGAAAGGGAGGCAGGGGTAGGGGGAGCGGATCAGTGCACAGGGTGATGGTGCAGAGCAACGTATAAGAATCAGCCACAAACCTAGAATGTGGAAAGGAAAACTCAGAAATACCTGGAAAAAGGAGAATACTGGGGAAAGTCAACACTAAGCCTGAGAAATCCAATAGACATGCCCAAGCCAGGACCTGAAATTCAATGTCCTGCTGCTTAAGAAGCAAAGCCCTGTGGTGATAGGGCAAATTTTAAAAATCTCTGGGCCTTCTCTAGCCATTCACACAGGCTGTCACATTCCCATGGAAGGACTTGTCAGTGGGGAGGCACAACCACTTGCTGAAACACCTACTCTCTCCGTGACCGGTGTGGCCCAGTTTGGTTGGGCATTGTACCGCAAAGCAAGAGGTCACCAGTTCGAGTCCCAGTCAGGGCACCTGCCTGCGTTGCAGGTACCATCCCCAGCCAGGGTGCATGCAAGAGGCAACCAATCAATGTTTCTCTCCCTCCTTCTCCCTCCCTTCCCATGTCTCTAAAAATTAAATAAAAATCTTTAACAAAAAAACACCTATTCTCTCTGTGGGGCCCACATCAGCCAGCGCCTTTCAAATACATGCTTTCAGAGGCTATCTTTTCTTGAATCTTCTCCATGACTCCCCTTACGCTCCACTTTCCTTAGAAGGCAGAAAGGCACACTGAAAAGAATACGGAACAGTTCAGGGGTTATATTATGGCTATTCCACCTTATTAGTTACATATGTTTGGGCAAGTTTCTTAACTTTATTGAGCTTCAAAGAACTTTCCCTTCTGAAAAGGGGGTAAAGTTATTCTCCTAGAGCAATAACTGCTAAACAACTAGGGAAGAGAAATGTGGATTGTCCTCCTTCCCTCCTGTTCAGAGACCTCCCTCTCTCAGGTTACATGGAGACAGAGAGGTGTCCAGACCTGGTAACAACCCGTCCTGATTTCATTAGGAAATACGGCATCCGTCATGGTAAGCAACTCAACAACTACCTGGTGACTTAGCACGTCAGCTGAAAATAATCTACTAATGAGTCTCCTCATTTAAAAAAATCATCCATTTACATTCTGAATTCCTGGAATTAGGAATGGCAAAGGGCATTATGGATTTGCAAGCAGTCTTTCACCCAAGGATATGAGAAGATACCCACTATTATGCTGTTGCTTAATTTTAACATCCTTTCCAAAGAGAGGACAAAATTTGAACTTTAAAAGCAAAAAACTGATAATAAAGGGCTAGACACCAAATGCTGGGGGAATAAAGAACCAATCAATTAATTACTGAAGACGTGTTGATCGCCTGATTGCTGCTTATCTCTCCAGAGGAGGGGATGGTGGGTGCTGTGACACCGCTTCCAGACCCTCCAGTCACGCGGAAGGAGGGGGAGGGAAATAAAAAGTGGAGGGTCAGCTCTGGGGGTCAGCATGGTAGTTCCCATCAAGTCTTACAAACATTTCTATTTACCTCAGTAATCCAACTTCTATGAATTTATAATAAAGACAAAATAGAAATGAGAAAACCATTATATAAGTTAGTCATACTGTCAGTAATAGCAGAACAATAATAACAAACTCCGACACTGGGAAAATGTGAAATAATTGAAAGTATATCCACAACCTTGTGTTGAAAATCAGATTTACAAAGAGATTTTAGTGGTGTGGAATGATGCTTATAATTTTGTACCTGGGTAAAAAAAACTTAGGTAGAAAACCACAGTCTGAACTGTATAAAACTACATCTAAGAGTGTAAATATGGCACAAGGTTATCAGCCATAATATTGAACATTAATTCTGTTCCCCTTTTTTGTATTTTATGAGTTTTTAAACAAAAAATACTAGATTTTATTCAGAAAAATTAATATTCAAGAAGTCACAGACTTAACAGTCTTAAATTTTAACAGTCCCAATACCTGAATCTTCCTTATTATGTTACCACTATACACATGACATCCTGTCCTGATTCAGGGGTCAGCTGTATTCTTTTTACAAGATTTTCAAGAAATTAATAGGCTAAATTGTAAAGTCACTATCCTGCTAGACTTCATAGGCAATGGTAAATAGCTACCTTGTTGTACCAAGAGAAACTGAGATGTAGTAAAGGACCCTCCTAGATCCACTATTATCTGTGTGTTCACACTTGGTTCTGTTATTTAACTACTCGTTAAGCTGAGGTGTGTTCATCTGTAAAATGTGCCTATCTCACAGGGGTGAGGAATCCATGTTATGTGTATATGGTGTTGAGTAATTGTCTGGCACAATTCAACACTCAAAAACCTTGACTACTGAATTATTCTCAATCCCACCAGTCAGCCACACACAAACCCCTGCAGACCCCAATTCCAATTCAAAGCTTCATTTACTTGAACAGGAGATGAAAGCAAAGCCCGACATCCATGAAATCCAGTAAGAATTCAGAAGACAATCCCCAGATCCCAAACACAGCTGGTGCCCAGCTTAGGAGCATGCTTGCTGGGGAAGGAGCGTGCCAATGAGGTGCTCAGACAGGCCAGGAAAGGCGGCAAAACACACTAACAGGCAAGAACAGGGGCAGAACCCACCGGATAGTAACGAACAGGAGACCCAACCCATGGACTGCAGCCAGAACCCAAGAACAGAATTTTGAAGAGATGTAAGAATGCATAGGCAACTGCAAGGTTCAGAGAGCTCAGTGTGTGATGACAATCACAAGGAAGAAGAAGTGGAATTTGAAATCCCAGGCTAATGGGAAAGAATTCCGGGGAGCCAAAACAGAGTCCCAAGAACCTTCTGTTTACTTACATTTCAGTGCAGCAGCCTCTCAGGCTGCCCTTACTTCAGCCCAACGGAAAGTCCAATAATCAACGCTAAAACGCCCAGCAACACAACTACTACCACAATGACAATTATCAATTTCTGGAGAGGGATGAGAGAAACAAACACAAGTCATTATTACAAACAACCAAAAAGCAACGATAATTCATCCAAAACCCAGCCCCTCTCACCTCAACAGTGAAAACATCTTATCAGTTCAAAGAAAACAGCCTACCCCTCTCCATGGACACATCTGTTAGGATATTTTATATTTGTTAGATTACTTCTTGGCTAGCAAAGTATTCCAGATAGAAACACGGAGTTCCTATCAGCTCTCAGCTCACACTGTGGTCTCGCACATGTGGACAGACGTCAGAGCAACTATCATGGAGCCACCAAGTAGCAACAGGCCCAGATATAAAGTGACTCATTTTTCCCTTTCAAGAAGGAATGTAAAGATGACTTTGACATAGTCCTAATGTCAAACTTCTGCCCATCTCTCCCATGAAGTGCACCACCCCCTGACCACCCGGTGGCTGTGGATCGAAAAGCGTGATTATGGTCCTGCTGTGAACCAGCCTGCGTCCACCACATAAAATAACTCCCCTGCATCCTAAATCCCTGTGCAAGCAATAAGTAAAGTTAGAAGAAAAACAAGGAATTGAAGAACAAAAATATCAGAGCCCAAGAGAAACAGAAAAGAACAGTCTAAAAAGCAAAAGCCACAGAGCTGGCTACCAGTCATGCGCAGAGAAGCTGGAAGGCCTCCAGCATCACCAGCAGGAAGCAGGTGGGGAGGGAGGACAGTGTGATGGAAAGAGCATGACTGGAATCTGAGTCTGAGCCCCAGTTCCTATGCTGACTACGTGGCCCAAAGCCAATTATTGAAACACTTCACCCTGCCCCTCAACGGTTTCATCTATGAAGAAGTAATAGATGCTCCATGAGATGTAGGAGTAAGATGTTTACATAGCAACCAGCACAGCAGTGGGTTCATGGTAGACAAAAGGGGTGCAGAGCTTGGGCCTGCTGGAGGGGAAGACAATGAAGAGAAGGTTTCTGAAGACAGAGAAGGCAAGTGTGGCATCTGAAAGGACAACGAGCTCTGTGCAAGCGCAACACCCGGGCGATACAGCCACACTACAGAACTGCGTTCAGTGTGGGTTCCTGGGTGAGAGTCTGGGAGCCAGATCCATGCGAGGCACACCTGGGAGGAGAGGACGGCTAGTCTCTAGGCAAGGCTGACGCAGGGGTTTGGACGAGGCCAGGACAGGGAGAGAAGGCATAGATTCAAGGACATGGGTGGGGATGACCAGAGAGAGGAGAGGTAAATAGGAGCAGCTGGGACGACGGCGCTCACCCTCCGAGCTTCGCTCTGATACTTGACGGCCTTTTTGGTGTCAGCCACAGCCCGTTCCACGAAGCCCACTGACTGGTCCATGTTGTTCTCAATACGGTCAATCATGGCTCCCTTGCCCCAGTAGCAGCAGAAAAAGCGATAGGCAGAGGGAAGAAAGAGCAAGAGACAGCGCACAAAATGGACTCTTCTCTGAAAGCAGCAGGAGAGTCTCACCTTCCGGGCCTGCCCCTGGTATTTCACGGCCCTTTTAGTTTCATCCCGTGCCTTCTCCACGTGGTCCTCTGTGTGCATGACGTTCAACTCTATGTTATCTAACATCTCACCCTGCGAAGAACAGACCCTAGTCACACTCAGTCACCATCCCCGCCCCAGGGCAGTCCTAGCTATCCCCACATTATAAACTTCAATGCCAGGAGGAGCATCCAGAAAGCCTGATGTGCAGCCTTCCGGAGGCACGCTCCCCCTTCCCCGCCGTGATTTACCCACGGTTCCCATCCTTGGTGGCTACTCTCACTGAGTCACTTCTCTGCAACAGGTACTGGGCTGGTCACCTGGAGCACACTGCCTAGATGCCTGGTAACTACATGTTCCTAGGGTGTTACCAGGATCCTGGCCTCTTGCTGGCCATGCGGACCTGAACCAAGTTCATTTGTCCTGAACTACGTTTGTTCACTACTATAGAATGGTGCCTGGCACACCGCAGGTACTCAATATAATACCTGAGGCTGGGAACATGTGCTTTCTGTAAGAGCTATTCCCAGGCCCCCCCAGGTGATATACAGGGTGCACCCAAGCTATGTGGCTAAGACACAATGGTCTCTGAACAAGATTCCCAACCTTCTCCCAGCTGTCACTTCCTGACAGGAGGTTGTGTCATTCCAATTAATCTCTCGCATCTTAGGATGGGAATTCTCCTCACCTACCTACACTTTCCTCAGCCCAACCCTTCACTTTACGGCAGTTCGTAGGCAGAGAAGGCACTTACCAGCACTTGAATCTCAAACCAGCTCCTCGGCAAAGCAGTGTGGGGAGAAGAAAGAAAAGTGGGGCTGGAGAGGCTAGAAACATGGTCTCAAAGGCCAGAAGGGTGCAGGACAGGCACCTGAGCCTGGAGCAGGGAGCGGATGTCGACAACCCGCCAGGCAGTGCCACAGCTGCCGTTAGGTTTTGTCGTCCTTCCCCCAAGGGAGGTCTCAATCCTGTCCAGCTGGCTGAGGAGCTGCAGTTCACAGTGACGGTGGCACGACACCATGACACTGGGCCATGCATGTCTGGCCGCCTCGTAAGGACTGGGCACCATCTGACATGTGACGCTAACACCACACGCAGGGACAGACTCACACCCCGGAGAAGTGCCTCCAGGGTTGGAACAAGCTGTCCTGCTAAGCTCCATGAGTGTTTCGAGATTTATGTAAATATCGTGCTATTCCCTTATGCACTGTGTTGGGTGCTCTTGTTCCCGAGCAAAAAGTGTCAACATTTTTGGAAAAGCAAATACAGAATAAAAAACAAAAATGGAAAAAATCAAAACTGTTAAACCTAACTTTTCACTGTTAAGTAGGGAAAAGAGCACATGTTTTCATTATTACCAGTGAAACAGTTCATACCAGGGGACTGTTTTAAGGCATCATCATTAAGAGCCCAAATCTCTAATTAAAAAAAATAAAGAGACCCTGAGTCCAGATGGAACTAGGCACCTGACAGACACATCAAACCCCATGTTAACTAGAAATAACTGTGAGGCCAAAGTACCAGGAAAGAATGACAAGGCCAAGACTGCCCCACGCATCAGGGTGCAAGAGAGCATTCCTTTCCCTGGGGCACTGGAATTCTGTTTCTCCATTAAGTAAATTCTGATCATTCTCCCACCTCGCCCACCTGGCTCCCAGTCCCTCCCTCACCATTCTCAGGAGAACCTGAGCTCCCCTCTCCTCCCCGCCACACTGGCACCCACGGCCGCTTACCTGATTCTCCACCAGCATGGCGATGTCCATGAACATGTCATGAAGCTCCTTGATGCTGCTCTCCAGCCTCACGATGTCCTTGTGCCGTCCCTCGATCTCACTGAGGGCTTGCTTGGAAATCTGAGAGTCGATGATCTACAAGCGGCCACACAAAGATAGGCCATCAGCCACTGTCCCCTGCTGAAGCCCTCACACACCCTCCTGCTGAGCCCCTCACCTCCCTTGCCTCCCTACACCTGCAGCCCACCCTTCACTTACTACCCGAATGGAACTCCCCAGGGGCCTCCTTCCTCTGTGGAGAGACATGCACCCCAGCTCCCAAGTCACTCACCCCAGAAGTGAAGATGGCAGGGTTTCCACTCTCCAACATCTCCTCCAGCTCCTCATCTGTTGTCTTTTTGCCGGCTTTATAACAAAAGAAGGACAGCATCAAGTACAAGGTCAAGGCACACCATTTCAAAAGTTCTCTGGAAATTAAGACTACGGTAACCCCACCACAAAGCCCATGGCCTTAACAACACTCTGCAAGCAGTCTCCTGACTCATCTATCTTCTGATTTCTCCCCTAATCCGATTCATCTTTAACATGATTAGCAATTACCTTCCTGAAGCATACACTTGACCACATTCCTTCCCAACTCAGAATGTTTACTGGCCCCATCACTACGCCACAGAGCCCAAGGCCCTCAGGACAAGGGGCCGGTTGCTGGATGAGCCCTCCCTCCATCCCTGTGAACCTCACACTGTTTCTCCCAAATGCACGCTTTCCCAGGCCAGGGACAACCTGCCACTCCTAAATACGCCTGCGTTTCTCTGACTACGCCCTCGTTCCTACAGTTCCTCCACTTACAGGGCACACCACCCCGCAGGGCCCTGTGTTCCACGTTACTCAGTTTCTAAAGGCCATGGCTCCATTAACATCATCACTCCTCACAGCAAGTAGCACTGCACCTTCTATTTCATAAATGTTCTTTGCGATCAAAGAGACCCGAAAAATGGCATGAGTCCCCGGACAGCAACTGTTTAGTGTCTCTCCTCTATGTATAGGGAATGCTGGCTCCCACAAGAACAAAATCACTTGGGCCTGATAAAGACAGAGCCACCTTTCAGCCCAAGAACCAGCATCCAGGAAGAGCCAGAGCTGGAACACCTGTCCTGGGTGTGGCCACAGGATGCGAGAGGGAAGCCACAAGCACAGTTGCCACACCTTCTCCCCAGGTCTCACGACCCCCAGATGGCAGGAAAACGTGGAAAAGCATCCCCAAACTTCAGACACGTACTGATTTCCAGCTGCCGCTGGATTCGCCCTTTGCTGCGTTCACGGAAGTCCACCTGAGCCTCATTGTATTTGGTCATCACCTCCACAAACTTCCGGGAGAGGACGGAGTGCTGTGGGAATAATGTCAAATGTGGTAAGCCCCAGGAGGTGAGGGAGGTGGGAGGTCCCTAACTGTTACAGTTTGTCTCCAGCAGCACTGGCCTTGGAATCAAAAGACCAAAGTATATTTTGCTTGCGTATTTGTTCTGTTGAGGTTCCACTAGGTTCCACTTGGACAAAGCCAAAGGGGGTAAGGATTGAGGGTCGGAGGCAGGGATGGGGGTGGGGAATGGTGGGAGGAAAATGGAGACAACGTACTTGAACAACAATAAAGGGAAAAAAAAGCCAAGTGTATAAAACTCAACTTTTTGATTTCCTAACTTTATAGTAATGGAAGAGACCACTGACCTTTCCAAAGTACATCTTCAGCATCTGTTTACCTGCCCTACTGGCGTCATATGGTGATTGTGAGGCCAGACGAAATAATCTGTGCATCTCAGAGCCCTGCACCCACATGGACCGGGAGCATTTGCCTGCCACAATGCTTGGATTGCTTTCTGCCAGACTCCCTTCCTACATCCAGTACCTACCAGATTACCTTCCTAGCAGACTGCAGCCTGAAGTAAATGCACCCAGGCTGCTCAATGGTAATTAGACAAGCAGTCAAGGACCTCTGGAATATGGTACTACTTTCTCTACCAAAAACACAATGTCCACTATCCCACAACAGCCTTTTACCCAGACGGGCTGCCCTTCTTCATGTTTGCCCTTCATCGCTACCCTGGCCCCATCCCCCATCACCAGCACTGCTGCTACCAACACACACACGTGCACTCGCATGCACACACACACACTGCTTCTGTCCCCTTGCCTCTTGGGAGAACTTCTATCCCTGAGCCTGTCCCTGTGGGCGCTCTTACCCATCCAAGGCCCAGGCTCCTCTGGCTGCCCCAATTCTTCCCGAGACCTTCTAATGCTGAGAGCACAAGCATTAGATTATGTCTTCGCACACTGCTCCCTTGTCAGGTCTTACACAGTAGGTTCCTTATGCCACTGGAACGTCATGCCAGTTCCTTAAGGACAAGGATCATGTCTTCGATGACCGCCAACCAGACTAACGCCCAACTGGACAACTAATGACAATCTTTAGGGAGATTTCAGTTTCCTTGCCTATGAAACAAAGAGGCACATGATATTCTGAGCTGTGCTCTGGGCGCCCTGGCAAGTCCCTCAGGGGCCTTCTCGCAGAAGGAGCGTGTGAGAGGGGTGAGGGGAGCTGGACACCCGTCCTCTGCTTTACCCTGGACAGCTCCCCCTTACCAGTTCTTCAACTGAGTTCCAAGTAAGAATTGTATTTTTAAAAAATCCTGAGCTAAGAAAAAGAATAAAAGATTGGACTAGACAATTGTTAGACCAGAGAAAGTCCTACCTGTGACTTCCGAATCCGAAGGTCTGCTGACGATCGGACCTCATCTTCCTCAATGTGCCGCTCCATATCTGGAGAGAGACAGATTATTCTAGCAACACACCTGCTGCTCTCCTCTGAGACACAGGCAGTCCAACTGAAACCTCCTCGCTCATTCTCAAACAGCCAGCCCATGAAGATGGAACGACAGGCAGGTAATATCTCAAAACGTCAGCTTACGTGTGCACCACAGGACTGGCATTGCACATCCTTCACTATTACCAGGTCCTCTTTGACTGCATCTTAGCAGAGTGGTTAATGGCATGAGTCTTTGTCACCAGGAAACTTAGCCTCAAACCCTTGTCCTGCCATTTATTAGCTGTGTGGCTTTGGGAAAGCCACCTCACCTCTCTTAGTGTTCCCTCACCCATAAAAATGGGATGGACAACAGCACCCCTCTCGCGGCCCTGATGTGAAGACTCAGTGGGACTGCCCACAGAGTGCCTGGCCCAGTGGCAGACACACTAGCATCACTATTATTGGAAGCTGCTACTATGACCTCTACCTCCAACCTCTGCCCCCATGAAAACAGGCTATTGTGACTTGTTTAGGGGGAAGAAACAATAACTTGGGCTGAGCAATGCTGATTTCACTCTCTGACCAATAACATGCATTCACCAAATACACTGCATAAGAATGCCGACCCCAGCCATGGAACTAAGAGACCTTCTGGGCCCCCAGAGGAATCAAATCTCTGACCTCGGCTTCACTGAACGATGCTCTGAACTGAAGGGGTGGGCTGGGGTAATGGGAGGTGATATACCTGCCCTCCCCAAAAAGTGTCTATGGACTAAATAATATATTTTGCATCTATACATCTGTACCATTACCATTCAAATGTATGTAGGTGCTGGGGAAACAAAGGCCAAGGGACTAAGGTACAGGACCAAGTCACACAACTACTCAGTGGCTGAGGGCACACGTGAGTCCCCAGCTCCTAACTTCAGTCCTGCACTCTTTCAACCACGCTCGTGATCAAGAACAGATAAATTTCTGAGGCTATAACAGGTCACTCCAAGGACAGTGCCTAAGCCACAGGCAAAGGTGGAACAAGTGGTGTCACTTCCACGGGGGTGAGGTTCGGTCCAGCAGAGTTGGACCCTGTGGATGGGAGACAGATGGGGGAAGTGGGGCGGGCTTGTTCCCTGGGCTCCCTTCTTACTCTTCAGCTTGTTCCGGACGTTGTTGGCCCTTTTCTTGATCTCAGCTGTGAGCTTCTCTAGATCGTCCTTGGTTTCTGGGTAAACAAAGGCAGGCAGGATCAGTTAGAAAAGACCAATCAGCAGAGGAGGTAAGGAGCTCCCTCAGGCACCCATCGCCCAGACTAAGACTGAAGTCTCTGTGAGAAGAAACAATTTGTGAAAGACCTGTGGGGACAAGCAGCACTTGGGGACCAGAGTTCAGTCTGGCTCCAGCACAGGTAACATGGGGGAGGATGGCAGGAAGGTGGCCAAGACGATTCCCACGTGTGCCGCTAACACTTTTCAACTTTAATCTTTAGGTAACAGACAGTCGCTGAAAAATCTGAACAGTAAAATAACAGTATCAAGCTTGTTCCTTGTTCTTATGGAATCCAAAATATAGCCCCAAATTCCACTTCAAAAATGTGAAATAATCAGGGGGTGGGGAGTGAGGGGTGGGGGAGAAGTTTGCATCCATGGTGGTACCAAATAGGAAACTCATGATGGGAGGGACTGAAGGGAACTTGAACCACTTGGAGCACCTCATAAAAACCTGCACGTGATCTGGAGGACTTGGACAGGGGGCTAGGGAAAGTGTTTCAGGCAGAGGAGACAGCACAAGCAAAGGGGCAGAGACGGGGCAGAGATGAGGAAAGTAAGCAGCAGTAGGGTCGCTGCTAGCCCTGAGAGTGACCAATGGGGAGGGAAAGTCTGGCCACACGGATTATGCAGGGCCGTGAAGAGCTGGAGGTGGCTGGGCGGGGTGACCTCAGACAGGACACAGGAGAATGGGGGATGAGATGACGTGCACACCGGTGGAATGTGATGCGTACGTGCACTCCCCTGCTGTTCACAGAGGGAAGGAAAAACAAAACTGGCTCAGCCCCAGTGCCAAAGGCCGTCACTGGGTGACTCAGCCCTAGGTAAACACTCACTTGGCTCTGGAATTGGTGCAGACAGAATGATACTGTAGAGTTTCTTAGCCTCCTCCACGTGCTCAGAGATCTTGTCAATGTTGAGCCGAGTTTCCTCGATCTGTCATCAGAAAGACAACAGCCTTTGTCATCAGAGGAAGAGTATGTCCATGACTGAGATTAAGGCTTAGCAGAGCTCCCTGGTGAAAGCTGCCCACCCTCTGGGTTTGGTGAAGTAGATGATAACTAAAGTGTCTTCTGCTTTTCATGGATAAAGTAAGCTCAACAGAACAGTCATTGAAAAGCCATGTCATCGCTCCCTGAGAGGAGCACATTTGCCCACCTTGGACAGGAAGATTCAGGCCAGAGTCAAAACGAGCCAGGAAAAGCCGTGAAGAGGAATCAGAGAAGGACCAACACACCTGATCAGGCAGATCCTTTAGCACCCTGTACCTGCCCCATCCCCCAAAGCAGAAAGAGAGGTTGAGGATAGGAGAGAGGGGAAAAGGGGAGGAAGCAAAGAAGTGTGAGAGAGAGAACCCACCTAGAATGTGAAAAACAAAGAGAGAGGAATGAGAGGAACAGCAAGACAGAAACAAAGATAAAGAAGAGAGAGTGACTCCGCAGTGACCATATCAGGAGGCAGCCTGAAACTGTTTGGCCTTTCCATACTGCTTCACTTATAGCAGAACCCCAAGTCTATGCAACTATTAAAAAGGCCCAAGTAATCACCCGTGAAATCTGGCAGCCTTAGAGGCATAGCCACCTCAGAATCAGGCCCTTGAGTGACCAGAAACTGCCCCTTTTACCCTTCCCTTCCCCGTTATCTATCAGACACTGGCTCCTCTCGCCAGCTCATAAAATGGCATTGTATCGCAGTAGGTTTCCACTTCCATCATGTGACTGTCTTGCCAAAGCAATTATATAAAACGGGACTGAGGGGGGAAAAGGCTTTCTAGAATGAAATACACTGACCATTGGTACATGAACTTAACATATTTTAACAAGCCAGAGGCCTTAGATTTTGCATGTTCAATGGATCAGATGTCTTAGAAAATATATTTGGAATATTATTTCATGAACTGAAAAGCATCATGTCCCAAAGTTTGGTCAATGGTATAAAAAACAAGACCGGAAGCTGCTAGGATGAGACGGCTGGGCCTCAAGCTCAGAGTGCTCCGGACATTTGGAGACTGGATAGTAGGAGGGTTGTCCAGCCCTATGGGCAGGAGGATCGCGCCCTGGTGCTCCATCCTCAACCTGCCTGCCAGACTTTCTGAGGCTGGGGAGCACAAGCCTCCTCTCCCCACCCCAACTCATCCTCCACCCGCTATAGCTGCTCCTTCCTCTGTCCTCATCAACCTCACCTTCTGGAGGCATTTCAGAAACTGATTTAGTAATTTAGTCAGTGCATCACATAATCACCCTTTAGACACAGGGTTGTCCAACCTGCGGCCCACAGGCCACATGCAGCCCAGGATGGCTGTGAATGCAGCCCAATGGAAGATCATAAATTTACTTAAAACATGAGGTTTTTTGTGATTATGTGTCACAATGTATTCAACATGTGGCCCAAGACAACTCTTCTTGTTCCAGTGTGGCCCAGAGATGCCAAAAGGTTGGACACCCCTGCCTTAGAGCTTCAGGATGGGCAACTGGCCAGTCATAAAGCTTTCTCTTTTTGAACTTTATGTCTTTACTTTTTCTTGGAAGTGTTGATTTTCCTCAGAGATGACTTTCTGGGTATTTCACAGTGGCAGCTACATGCAGTTAATTTCCTTTTGTGCATCTGCCAGATAACCAAAGGCTCATGGGAGTGGGGGAGGGAGGGCCCAGAACCGGGAACCTAGCAGTGCTGAACCTAACAGCTCAAGGCCATTTGTATGTTTGTTTGGGGTTGTTTTAAGTATACTGACATTCCCCTGCACAATAATATGTTTAAGAACTACAGCTGATTTAACACCTACCTGCATCAGAAACAAGGGCCTTCATGTCTGCCTGTGAAGTCCCCATCACTCTCTCCCTTTTATGCACAAGAACATTTTGGCTCAAACAGGTACAGAAACTCACCCAAGGCCATACTGCTGAAAGGTGACATCGCGGTTTGAATGTAGCATCTGTTTGTTATATACTAAGCCCTGCCTCCTGAACCAGGTGAAGGTACAAGAACCACCTACAGGAGGCTCCTCCGCCTTCTCTCCCAGGTCCATGCACATCAGCCTGTGTCAGGTGATGTGTATGTTTGACTCACAGTTCTGTGACAGGGCCACGGTGGCCTTTCACTGAGATCATGAGCCTTATTTCTTGGTTCTCCAGCCAATTCTCCCTATGGAGAGCTTTCCACACAAGGTATACTCACGGAACGCTGCTGATGTAGGGAACCAAGCAGGTTCTTTAATCACCACACTAAATATGCAACTACTACATCCTCAATGCCTGCTTATTGTATGTTACTTTTTATTTGTCAGCAGTGTGGAAGTCCAGATAGTATAGTTTAAGAAAATAAGCATCAAATAGACCAAGTTCAAGTTTCAGCTCCACCTCTTAGCAGTTTCATGACCTGAACAAGCTACTTACCACCCACCCCAGCCCCAGTTCTCTCACTTGTGAAATGAGGATTATCATAGTTCCCACTTCCTAGACTTTTTGTGGGGTTTAAATGAGATAATACACGTCAAGCGCTTAACACAGAATGCATGCTCAGGAAACACTGAGTGATGGTGATGATAACACAGTCATAACCAGCAGTGACTGCACATTCATTAATGCCAGGTACTATGCTGCGCCTATACGGGGACATCTGATTTAAGCCTCACACCACTCCTAATAACAACAAAATGCTCTGTGGTATCATCAGAAGCAACCCACAGAAATTAAGTAAGAACAGCAAGTTGACCATTCTTCAAGTTGGATGTCTGCCTCAAGAAACAAATTATGATTACCACAGTATACTCATCACCATCATCTAATTAAAAGGAGAGTTATTTTCAAGGCATGGGTGGCCTCTTCCCTCTGGACCTAAGTAGTCAGTGGAATTTAATTAGACAATGGAAAGCAGAGAAAGTACTATTGCAATACTGTGGAGAAGTGGCAGATGTTGTGGGCTAGGGTAGAAAGCTTTGTCCATTCTACCTAAAATATCTCTGCTTCCCCCAAGTTCCATGTACCTGTACCTCTCTCTAGTTAGGCATTAATTCCTGCATATTTATTTATTGAAAACATATTATGCACCACCCTTTAATGTGACAAAAGTAATGGAGTTGTAAGGGTCAAGTAAATGACTCCTTCTTTTCACAGTTCATTACTTTTTGCCCAAAATAGAACCATCCAAAATAGTCCTCATACTAGAAGTCTCTTCAACTGCTTGGCTTCTTTGCTTTGGAAAACAAATAAACATTGATAAGAAGGGACAGAGAGAGGTCTCAGTCAGCCAAGCAATAGAAGTCAAATCCCTCTGGGGTTTTATCAAGATTAGGACTAGTGTTTCAACTCTCTTATGAATGAAAAGGTATGAATGATCTCCGAGTCCCACTGACCAGTGAAATCGAGTATTCTTAGACAAATCAACAGTGTATTTGGGCTTTGGAACACTCAACATTTGGTCAGGAAAACAAAAACCTATCTAGTTATTTTAAGTAACAGAATACAAGGAATTCTTTACACAGAGGTGGAAGGGCCAAGAAGCCAAACGGAGGACAGTGAGACACTCTGGAAATTGGCAACAGCAGGTTGGAGGGACAAAGAAGGAAGGCAGGGCCACCTGGGCCTAAGGCCAGGGCCCCTCTGATGGGAGCCAGACCACAGTGAAGTGGACCAGCAGAACGGGACCATGGAGGCGGGGTCCATCAAGTGAAAGTTGAGCCCGTGGGGAAGACAGGTCTAGGGAGGAAAACCATGGCCTCTTCCCTCCTCCACGAGTCTTCTGCCAGCACCTTCCTGAGATCAAACACCCCAAAGCCAGTTGGCAAGGGAGCCTGGGAAATGAGCTCCCTACAATGCAGAGCAGAGCACAGGAAGGGCAGCGATGGACCTGAGAACAAATAGGCAAAGGACTAGCAAGGGCTTCCTGCCTGCCCAGTGAAGAGCCCAGAAATGCAGAATCTACCAGCTCACCTGTTCATCCAAACAGTCTACATAAAGAAAGAATCAAAGTATTTAACCTGCTATACTTGACTTCATGCCTGGACTTCCAAGTTACATTCATTCATTTTGAGGTTCTTAGTTTTAACAAACATCAAGCCCACCTGGCAAATCCTAATGCTTTCAAGATAGCTGGCCTCCCAGTTCCTCCAACCAGGTGCACTCCACCCTCCAAAGCCCCACAGCACTTTGCCTGCACTCGATCCGCTCTCCCTTCTCCCCCGCCTGACACAGATCTCCTCAAGGGCAGCGACGGGCTTGCTCCTCTTAGACAACTCGACACCCATCACTGTGCCAAGCACATGGTGTCGCTCTGCAGAAGGGACATAAGTAACTGCAGGAGACAAGCACATGCCACTGCGGGACTGTCTTGTAAAGTTTTCATCAGCACATCCAAAAAAGAAAACTTTCTGATAGCATTTTCCAAAATGTATTCATTCATTCTTGTTAAGAGAAGTCACATGTCTGAAAGGGTTCTGTGAAAAAAATAAATAGGAAGTAAAGCAGGTCTCTTTACTACAGGACTTCTTGGAGCCTTGAGTAAGTTAACGTGCTTTTTACATCTCCAAGGCAGGATGGAGTACGAAGCATTTCTCAAACACACTCGCTCCCAGCAATCCTTTTTGCATCTCATAATGCCGTCCACCACATGCGCTCTGATCCACCGAACAGCCATCCCACCTGCCCCTGCTCTTCTCGTTAACAGAACTCTGATTCTGTTTAGGCAGCGATGCTGCCAGCCCTAGAGCATGAATCATGACCAGTTCTATGGCAATCCTGACCAGCCTGTCCCTTTGCAAAGGAGTCACTCTCCTGATCTCTCTTCCAGCTGGGAGTGGCCACAACCATGTGATCCACTGCTGGCCAGTGGATAACAAGGGAAAGTCAGCTTGGAGGATTTGGGTCCTTTTCCTCCCTGATAAAAAGGTCTTTGAACTTTTCTAGCTGCCCTGATAGTGCAGGCTGAGACCACGTGGAGCTGTGCCTCTGTGGTGGTTTTAGAACACAACACAAATGCTTTAACGTTCCTCCTGTTGATAGGTAGTATCCCACGTATGGACCTTTTGAATCTTGGGGCCTTGCGCTGCTTCCACAGCAGAGTACAACACAGATGATTTCTGCAGCTGGAAGGCCGGCCTTGGGCCTCTGAGTCTCCGTGTACCGAGCTCACACTCCTGACTCCATCATGCTGAGAAGTCCAAGCCACAGAAAGAGATCAGGGGTAGGCACTCCAACTGACGGTCTCTGCTGAGCTTTCCTGCATCACTCTAGTCCAGGCACCAATGTTAGAATAAAGGCATCTCTCTCAGATTCCAGCCTTTGGCTGCACAAGTCTTCACAACTAAGGCACCAGAAATTGTGGAGCAAAACTCATCCACCTCCACTGTGCCCTGTCTGAATTCCTACCCCACTGACTCTGTCAGCATCACCAAAGGGCTGGTGACACCAGTAACAGTGACAGTGATGTGTTATACAGCAATAATCAGAACAGACCCCATCTCTCAATCCTAAGGGACAAGCTAAGAGGATCAGAAAGATACTGACCTAGAGCCCCTGCACCTCTAACCCTCTGCACCACCCCTAACTCCAGACTTGTTCATTTGTGAAAATAATTTCCTATCTTTACTGCTTAGGGCACAGTTACCCGAAAGCATCCCTAAGTGGCACAACACGCTGCCGCTCAGGGACCCAGCTTCAGGCCAGAGCTCTCATCTTTCTTCCCACAGGCTGCTGCCCCAGCCAACTTACTGATCTTCTCGTTTCTGGCTTGTCCCCCTTCACAAACTGCCACCAGAATGACTTTCTAAACACACTGTAATCCCATTACTTCCTTCCTTAAAACCTTCAAAGGCTCCCCATCACTTTGCAGGGGGTTGCACGGATAACTGCAGAATTATCTGGAAGAACTTAAGTCTGAGTGATTCCAAGACCTCTGATTGGTGCACCCGCGCGCACGTGCACGCAAACTGCTCCCAGGTGGCTTTGATGGGCCTGTCGAGTTACAAACCACTGGGGCCTGCTCCCGCTTCCCTTTCCCTCCTTCCCCTCCTTCCCACAAGCAAAGTTTCCTCCTCTGGGCTCCCACATTCCTATCTTGTTAACATTGCCACTATAGTGTGACTTCGAAAAAATTTGTCACCCTCACCAGATAAGGGGACACCAGAGGGCAAGGACTTGGTCACATGAGGTGTTCCCTCCCCAGCACCTAACCCACTCTCTTAGAAGACAGCGGCACTCATGTAACCAAGGAATGGATGAAAGAAGTTAGAACAATAAACCCCTCGAGGTCCTGCCTTCTCATATATGTTCCATTTCCTCCCTCTGCCAACTGAGAAAGCAGAGCAAGGAAAATACGGACAACTGCAAATTGGACAAAAGTCTTAGGTGTACTAGACCCTGGCTCACCCAGCCAAGGAGGCCTGAAAACCCGAGGGCCAACTCTTTTCTCTAACAACCGGGAAGCTGGAGAAAACCCCCTGGAGTTTCAGAACGCAAACACATCTGGAAACCATCCTGGTCCTGTGACTTCATCCACACCTTGTGAATGCCTCTCTGACCACCTGCGGTTTGCACTGCTGGTCCTTAGCACTAGCCGAGGGAGGCCTACTTGCTGTGAGACCAAAAGGCAGGTTTTACCATAAGAGTGACTTCCCAAGAAATCTACTTAGCTATGTCCCGCAGGGTCATAGTTCGTGCAGGGTGTCTTCCCCAGTCACAAACAAAAGGAAACCTCCTTCTTTCCCCAAATCCCCATCATCCGGAATGTACTTTATTTCACTTGCAAGGACATTTCTCGACCAGATTCTATAAAATCAACTCTATGGCCTCCTTACTCTAAATACACTGGGGAATACCATGGTGATAAGGACCAAAATCGCTGCAGACATACTTAGCGCATGTCAGGCACTGTGCTGGGAATATCACATAACGTTCTCATTTTATATTTATAATCACCAGCAGGACTGCTCTTGTTTTAGAAGAAACCGGGTTTTTGAGCAGTTAGACAACTTTTCCAAAGTTATACCACTACTAGCGGGCAGAGCTGAGACTGAGACCAGGATCTGCGTGGTGCCAGAGTCTGTCTGATCTCCCTCCACAGCCCACTTTCTCTTGCCTTTGTCCCACTCCACAATTTATCCCTTCTGTGCTTTTTCTCTGATAAGAGGGAAAGTAACACCCACCTATGCCCACACCAAGGACTCTCTGGGTGTCATCTCCTTTAATCCCCAACAAATCTGGGAGGTGATCATTTTTCTCCCCATTTCACAGATAAACCCACTGAGACTTAGAGAAGTTAAGTAGTGAGCCCAAGATCACAGTTATGGCAGTTAAGGAATTGCTTTCAAAGACTATACTCTTTCTACCCTCCAATGCTGTCCCCTTCTTCACCCTAATAGGATAGGGCTCTTTTTTTTCTAAGTGACAAAAAAGTATGTGACAAAGAATAAGCAGCAAGAAAAAAGCAGTCCTCAAGTCTCCAAAAACAACCATCACCCACTGTGTTTTTCAGTCCAGATGATGCTCTCCAGGCGTGGGACCTCACGTGAGCCTCACAACAGCCTGGAAGGGTTAGTGCTAACATCCCTGATTTCCAGAGCAGGAATCAAGGCCCAGATGGGTTAAGTGACTTAACCAAGTCAACTGTTATTAAATGCTTAAAGATGGACACAGACCATGTTTTGGAGGCTGACACCAACCGTCTTCCCACCTCACAAGGAATACTGTCTCTCAGAGGCCCTCTTACTAGTTTAAGAGAAAACACAGAACAAGGTCCTTGGTTAAGTAAGATTCCTTATCCATTATTCCTTATCTCTTTAGATTAAGTTCTTGATTGTATCTGGTTCTCCAAGGCGAGATCAGAGGGTCAAGCTACAGTGACGTAAACATTTCAAGCCTAACCCATCTAGTAAACAGAAAAACATTTCCTTCCATGATCCACACCTGGAACAAAATTGAACTCATAAAATGCAGATGTGTGATCTCACTGTGACTTCTCAACCTAAAAGACAGGCCCCCACACAGGGAAGGCAGGGCTCTGTGGCCCGTCCACAGCCAACTTCCCAAACAGGCCAGCACACGCTCATGTTCGTTCTCACAGCCGCTTATTACTCTAACCTAGGAATGGGCCTGAATTGTTGCTCCACTCTTGTCTGGTTAGACAAGAGCCAGAGGATGACTTTTCTGCATCCATAAGCTAGAGGATAGGAAGCACCCTCACGCCCCCTGCAAGAGAATATAATGCCTCTTGTCTTCTTTCCAAAAAAATTTAAAAGCCATGAAAAGAAACCATAGTATGGTGGCAGAAACTTCAGTGCCTGAACTTTCTGTGGTTTTGTTCTTTTTAGGTTTCAAAGTATCATTATTGAGCACATATATATATCTCTCAGATGCTACACTGAATGTTTTAGAAACATTATCCCTTTCAATCCTGATAATAACCCTCCAGGGAATTATATTACCACCCAATCTACAGGTGAGAAAACCAAGCCTGCTAAGAAACATTCCCAAGATCAACAGCTAGTGGGAAGCAGGGCTGAAATTTGAACCCGGGTTTACCTGGCTCCAAAGCCTGTGTCCCTGCCCACGATGCACCATTCCCCACAGCATTCCAGCCCTCACTGTCTACAGTAGCACCTTCCCAACAGGGGCCTTCAAAATCAAAGTCTATGGGAGTCTGCAGAAGTGGGCAACCGGTCTTCACCCCTATTCAACTGCAGAAATATAAACTGGTGGTTTCTTGGTCTCTCTGTTACCACTATAATTATGTCAAAAGAACTAAATTTTGGAAATAAATCTGATCTGTATGAATCACAGGGTTGAAAATGCAATGTGTTTCATCCTTGTGGCTGAGCCCCCATGGCTAATCCTGTATTCAAGTTATATAATTTAGGCAAAAAAAGGATATCACTAAAAAATTGTCATGTCACATGAGAATAAGACTTTAAAAGCATCTCTTTAATTACATATCATTTACCCTCTGCTGACTTTCTCTCTAAGATTGAAAAATTCAAATCTTGCCCAGTAAGTATTGGAGAGACTATCCTTGTAAACTTCTTGGTCTGACCACCCCACCCCAGTGGAAGACTGACTTTCTTGGCTACCCTTCAAAGATCTGAGGGTTTTTATTCTTTGCCGAGGATGCTGTGTTTCCTTACATACACTCAGAGGAAGGCAGCGGAAGGTCGCCTACCTCAGAGAAGAACTCATCCATGAAAGCTGTGTTGTCAATGGCAATCTCGACCTCATCGGCATCATCATCCTGTGTCAGCTGTTTCTGTGAGAGACAAAAGGAGCAGGGTGAGACCAAAAATACAAGAACTATGTCACAGTACTGAATGCTCACTAAGGACATGAGCTAGACCCACATTAACCATTTTGCGAATATAATCTCTAAAACTCAGAACAGCTCTGTGACACACCAGACTCCAAAGTCACACTGTCTGAATTTAAATCCTAGTTCCACTGTTTACAGGTTTTGGTTTTGGTTTTTTGTGGGGTTTTTTGGTAGGTTAGGCGAGGGAAGGATGGGCACATTACTATCCTCACTGTGCCTTGGTTTTCTTATCTATGAAATGCTAATAATAACACTACTAACTTCACAGGCTTGTTTAAGAAATCAATAACATAATCAATGATAAACACCTCTGCACAGTGTCTGGCATGCTGTAAATACTCAATAAATTGCTAAGTTTGGTGATGGAGACATCACTATAACTCATTCCAAGCAAAGAACCAAAAACAGAGAGGTTAAGTAACTTGGCCAAAGTCACATAGCTAAAACGTGCAAGCTGGCGGGTTCTAGCCCATCCGGGATTTGGAGCCCACATTCCAGCCCCTTCTCCACACTGTCCAATGCATGAGCCACCCTACCAGGATCTCTCAAAACAGCTTCCAGCCACAATTCCTCCAAACACTGGCTGCATATTCTCACAGCAGGAGTGAAGACTTTCCTGTTTTTAGAAGCACCTACTGCAAAGGAAACAGTGCTTTGTGTTGTTCCCTGTCAGAGTTCAAGGAAGAGGAAGCTCTACCTCCAGCCCCCAGCCACCCTTGAAAACACCAGCTTTCTTAACCTCGTTCAGTTTCCTCTGCAAAATCACCAAATGGCTGTCTAAAGGAAGGGCTTCCCCTCCTACCCGGCACCAAAGGCCTGTGCATTTGCTCCATCCTTCCCAAATGTTCTTCCCAGATCACTGCTGCGTTGCACATGGCCCATTTCTAAAGACAGAGAACGGGATGTTGGCAGTGAAGGCGGGGAGGGGTAAACCCCCTACACCAGCTTCTTCACCTGCAGTGGCCCTACAGCCTTCTAAGCCAAGACACATCACTCACAAACACTCAGAACTCTACAGGCAATGAAAGCCACCAGGGGCCTCTTTTCTTCGCCTGCTACTGCCCCCTCTGATCTGCAACACAGATGGAGTTCCTGGGAATTCCCATTACAGTCTGGGGCTCTCCAGTCATCCAGGGAGACTCTTTTGACTGGTGCCCCATCATCTCATTCTATGGCTCAACTGGAACCATCAGCCACCCAAGTTCAACAGCCACATTCAGAGGAGTTAAAATTCGAGGCACTGCTACAGTCTCCACAATGTCTTCCTAAAACTAAGAATTGATCATGTCCTTCTGCCACTTAAAGTCACTCAATGGCAGCTCACCTAGGGGGACTAAAATTCTGCCTGCCTACTGGAGTACGCGGGGCCCTTTAAGGTCTGGCCCCACCCACATCTCTCCCTCTACAAGGCAATCTCTCCACCGGGCACTGGGAACTCCTTGCATTTCCGGGACACATTATTCTTTCATATTGCTGAACTGTCACACAAGGTCTTCCTCCTGAAATGCATTTTGTCCAGCTGGCAACTTTTTCTCAACCTTTAAAACTCAACCTTGGACAACCTTACCTGTCAGCCTTACCTGACCCTTCCCCAGCACACAAAATTTAAGACCTCCCTAAGCTCCCAGTGCATTTTGTACAAACTTTCATAGCAGCCAACTCCGCCTACTGTGAGTTGTCCCTCAATTTACGTTCCGTCCTCCACTGCCTGTAAACTCCTGGAGGTCAGGACTGCCGTGTGTGTGCGCGTGCACATGCGCGTGCGTAGCTACTGCCATAGCTCCTCGGAGTGTGTGCCTGCCCAGAACTCCGTCCTTTGTGGAGGTACGCCTCACCCGCCCACATGATTCTGGGAAGGCTCTTAGTCATGACCCAGGCTCCCTGAGGAATTTGAATTGTGAAGGGAACAGAGCAGACTCAACCAGCGTTGGCAAACAGAGATGTCATCGAGATTCCCAGAGCAGCCCTTCCCAGGCCAAGCCTTGGCTTGGTGCAGGCTCTCCAGACCTTCCCCGATATACTTCCAACGAACAGAACAGTATTCTTCTACCATGTTTAAAATCCATTTAGGCAGAATCGGCTTTTGCCACTTGCAATTAAAATTACTTGTACTTGCACCCTGGATGGTGTGGCTCAGTGGACTGAGTGCCCTCCTGCAAACCAAAGAGTTGCAGGTTCAATTCCCAGTCTAGGGCACATGCCTGGGTTGCAGGCTGGGTCCTTGGTTGGGGGAGCGTGAGAGGCAACCACACATTGACATTTCTCTTTCTCCCTCCCTTTCCCTCTCTAAAAATAAATAAATAAAGTAGTTTTTAAAAAATACTTGTGCTTGTCATTAATCTCTTCCACATGTATTCTGGGCACTGACCATACACTAGATATGTAACAGCAATGCAATCAATTTTAGCTGAATAAATCACAAGTGTGTCCACACGGACTAGCAGCCTGACTTCACCCAGCAGCTTCTAGTTTGAGAGAAATGCTCCCCTGATCAGCTGTCACCTGAACTCAGGCATCTCAGCAGCCTCTGGAGAGCTCATCTCCCATGAAGGATTTCCGTGGTCCTCACTAGCAAACAGGAACCCAGTCTTCCCCTAGGAAGCATTTTCTGAGTGTTTCCTCTCTTCAGAGGTGTTCTACAGACCCACACTGAGGGGGCACACCCAAGGTATGTGTGTGTCCACAGCCACACACACACACACACACACAAGTGCATCAACTCAGCTTTCTTCAAATAGACACACATACTAAGAAAGTAGGATAAGGCTACCAACACGGGATGGACTCAGGGAAGTTTCTGGAAGCTGAGATCAACTGTGTCCTTGAGCACGAGAGGCAGGCACTTAGCTTGCCAGCATGACATAAGTTTTAAGACCCCTAGAATTTATACAGGGATCCCCCACCTCCAAGACAGCCACCTGTTGGCTTTCAGCAGGTTCCGGCAGGGCAGACTGGCCCACGTCCGGTGAGAGAACATGTGAACTGGGAAAGGGGACGTCTCTGGCAACTCACAACCTTGGTCCAAAACTTGTTACCAATTGCTGACTGGGAGACCTCAGTCAAGTCCCTTCCTACTCTGAGGTTTTTCCCTGTAAATAGTAATAACACCACACACTTTATCACTCTCACGTGGATTAGAGGAGATCACATATAGAAAGCTTCTAGCACAATACTGAGCACACTCCAGGGCCTAATAAATAAATGTCAGCGTCCCCATTACCTAGTGGTAAAGATCTGGTGCCTAAAGGGTGAGTCCGCCCCCCTCCCACAGGAAGTGCTCACGGTCAGGCTCAGTCGGTGAGAAGGAACGTGCAGCATCATGACAACCAGGGTTCCTTCACACCTTGGTCACTTAAACCACTGGCTTAACATCCCTGAGCCTCAACGTTCTCATCTACAAAATAGGAACAACAGTGTCTACCAGGGCTTCTGTGAGAATTAACTAAGACACCACTTAAAGTTCCTTATGCGATGAATAGCACATGGTAACAATTCAATAGAACACCTGCATATAAGATCTCACCAGCTTCTCTACAGTTTTAACTGGGATCTAAGTACCTTTTAACGCGAAAGGCAGGCGGGGAGGGAAGACACAGGACTTGTAGAGGTCAGTGCAGCCTGACAGAGTCTATTGTTAAATTCTCTTGGAGACGGGCAATCCGACGCCTAACACCAGACAATGAGTTACGGATCCAGCCAGGAAGGGAACACAGGTTTGCTGAAACGGTCCTCCCAGGCGGTTCCCTCCCACTGCAGTCTGCTGCTTCCCACCACATACAATAATGTCAACAACAACAACCACGTGTGCATCAGAAAATCCAGGGAAGAGGGCCATTCTCTCAGGTCATCTGAATGATGTGGTTGTCTGGAGTCATATGACACTGGGAACTACCACCACGCTTCTCCAGGAAGGGGACCTAACAGATCCCAGAGCTGGGGCTCCTTCCCTTGAGACCCAGTTGTCCCTTTCAGACCAGGAGGCTTCAGGGACCCCAAGGGCCCTTTATCTTCAGCACACATGACTGAGCACAGCCAAGAAGAAAACTTTAGCATCTCTATCAAACAATCAAAGCATGTGGTAATAGGAACGTTCCAGTAGCTGCAACATCAGCCACAGTAAAAAAAAAAAAAAAAAAAAAAACAGTGTATATCAGCCCAATGGCCCACTTCCTGTCCCCACAACCTGACGCCAGCCTCCTGCTGCCTCTCCTGCCAGGAGGTCAGAGGTATCATCAGTGACTTAGGCAGCCCTGAGCAACAGCCCAGGACCTATCTAGCACCCACCTCTCAAACGTATTCCAAAATTCAGTAAGGGAGTAAGGGCAAATGGGCCATGCCCTCCTCTTGGGACAGAAAGTGGAAAGAGTTCAGGGGCCCAGAAGTCAATTTCACCTGCAAGTCCTCTCACTCGGCTTTCACCACCTTTCTCTCAACTGCCTTCTCTGCTACCCTCAGTCTATTCGACTGTGGGTCCCTTTTCACTAGCTCCTTTAATAAAAATACTCGCCCTAATATTTCAAGTCCCTAGTAGGAACTGAGTGGCCACAACACTGCTTTACAGAAACTATGTCAACAAAACCCATCTGTATGTTGAAGTTCAGAACCTGCAGGTCAGAGAATGTCTATGTTATTCGAGGGCTCCCAGGTATTGGTTTGCAGAGTCAGGGCTCAAGCTCCAGTTGTCTGCCCCAAGCTCTTGCTAACTCCCTGCACCCTGCTCAGAGCAGCCCATCGCCAAAGCAGCCAGCAGCCCAGGAGGGCCACAGCCCCACCCTGCGGAAAGCACCTGGTGGGAGAGACAAGCCGTGGGCCTTGGGCACACCACTTGTCTCTGTTAAGCCTCTGTTTTCTCACCAAGTAGAATTTAGCTTTCCAATGCAGCTTTGTGGAAATCCAGGACACCTGAGATGTGCCTCAGAAACCACCCAGGGAAGTCAAGGAGCATGGAGTCAAACAGACCAATCCTCTCCCTCTGGTCAATCTGTGTAGCTTCATTTTTTATCTCCTTCTTACCTTGGGGTTGAATATA
Organism: Anoura caudifer; assembly: GCA_004027475.1. NCBI lineage: Eukaryota > Metazoa > Chordata > Mammalia > Chiroptera > Phyllostomidae > Anoura > Anoura caudifer. Next base: position 51,909 of record PVKU01007663.1, on the reverse strand, counting down.
ACATTTCATACTAAGCCCTGCTGTCATGAGAGGGAAGAAAGGAAGAAAAAAAGAAAGAAGGAAGGAAGCTGGCAAGCTTAGCTAGCCAGATGGAAAACCACTGAAGTAAATGAATGGATGCCTTCTAAAGAAAAGAAAGAACAGGGAGGGCCCTCACTCCCCTCCAAGTGAAAACACAGCTGCCCTGAGAGGTTAAAATCATCAGCAATTCCATAAGGATGATTACAAATCAGAAGGGCAAGATGAGAAGTGACAAAGAAAAGAGGAACCGTCCCAGCCTTGGCCAGGACTCAGTTGGTTGGAGTGTGGCCCCATACAACAGAGGTTGCTGGTTCTATCCCTGGTCAGGGCACATACCTAGATAGTGGGTTCAGTCCCCAGTAGGGACGTGTTCAGGAAGCAACCGATCAATGTTTCTCTCTCATTCTCTCATTTTTTTCTTTCTTTCTTTTCTTCTTTCTTTCTTTCTTTCTTTCTTGCTTTCTTTCTCTTTCTGTCTCTCTCCTCCCACTCCTCCCTCCTTCCCTCTCTCCAATCAATAAACATATCCTTAATGAGGATTTTTTTTTTCAATGGAAGCCATCCCAAATGAGGAGTGCACCAGTCAGCGGCTCCCTGGTTCCCTGCTGCCACAGGCGCCGGCCCAGGAAGACCAGAGGGTCTTGGAGAAATTTTGAGGTGAAGGAAATAATAACAGAGGGGAAAGGACCAGCAGTCTAGACTGAAAAGGGACATTTGGTCCTTACCTCCCTACAGCGGGGTGTTACAGGACTGTGGCTGACGGGGGGCAGGGGTGGGGGCAGGAGCCCTCCTGGTGAAAGCTGGTAACCACAGATTCTTGCACCTCTTTCTCTCCATACTTAAACAGCTCTTTGCACAGGAGATACACACTCTTCTCTATACACCCAGATTTTCTCCCAATAAATTTGATTCAAAGAGACAATGGCATGATTTTTATAGCCCCTGCTGCTCACTGCCCCCACACTGCCTTCCTCTAGGATGAGGGTCTGTGGATTCCCAAAGATGAACATCACCGCTCCCCAAAATTCCGAACACACACACACAAACGCAGCCTGACATCTGGTTTTTCCGGTCCCTCTTCTTTGATTAAAAGAAGCCAGAAATTTGGAGTAAGCTTATCAGCTCTCAATAGGCACTCAGTGCTCTCTGTTCCCCATTTAGAGTCAGATGGCTTTTCTCCATTGCCCAGTTCTCCCTCCTACACTTTTTTTTTCTTGTCCTGTGAAACCCTCCCAGAGGGAACTTCCCCTTTTGGCTGAAACGCATCTTCCCCAACATACTTGTCAGATGAATCAAGAGGAGATCCACGGATAATGAACCCTGGGTGAGCCTCGCACTTTCACTTTCCAGGTGTTTGTTCTGTCGAGCATTGGAAGCAAGCAAGGCCCTCTTTGGAAGATGAGAGGCTGAGGAATAAACTCAATACCAAATCAGCCCAAGGCCAGCAAGTTGGTGGAGAAGTGAACCAAAGCTGAATGAAGCCCCCGAGGACCCCATTCCATGTATTCTGCCCTAACAATCACACTACTAGATAACACCTGTATGTGTTTACTTGCAGACACGCTTGTGGTCTCAAATACACTACTTGATTCTCATGTCAACCCTAGGAAAGACAAATAATTACTCTCTCCAGTTACAGATGAGGCAACCACTTAATTAGCTTAAACAATTCATCCAGTCATTCGGCTAATAATAGCAGCACTAGGACTCTGTTCTTACCGTCTACACTCCACTTCAAGACGCCCTTCCCACTCTGGCTGGGTAACACACCCTTGCTCATTGCAGGGGATGCTGCAGTGTCAATATAATTAAATTGGATTAGTCTACATGCATGAATGCAAAAAATACTGGTGCAGATAATCCGTGAATGTGCGTGTATGTAGGGATGCAGAGATACATCTGCGTTAGAAATCCAGCTCTGCCTCTTAGAAGCTCTGTCATCTTAAACAACTGACTTAACCTCCTGGTGCCTCAGTTTCTTCATTTGCAACATGAGTACTCTACCCACAGAATTGTTGTGAGAATTAAATTAGTTGATACATAGGAAGACTCTAAAGCAATGCTGGGTACATATCAAATGCCCAAGACCATACCATCTAAAGCACAGAATTGGGCCTTGTTTTCTCTAAAGAGAGTTTTTGCTGAAGTCATTTCTCTGCTACATGCATTTAAAGAAATAAAGCTCCCTGTGGATTCTGCTTCTGCTACATTCTCACCAATTCTGTTACTTACAGTTGTCATTACTATTCATTTCCAAACAGTTTCTCACTTCCATTTTGTTTTCTTTTTAACCCAAGAGTTATTTAGAAAAGTGTTTTTAAATTTCCAAAGCAAGAAGCATCTGGGGAGGACTATTATTACTATATTGTTCATGCCTAATTTTCTTATGTCATTATCAGGGAGCCATTATTGTATTATTAATTTCTAGTTTTATTACATCATTATCTATCAGGGAACATGGTCTAGATGACTTCATATTCTGTGGAATTTGACATTTTCTTTGTGCCCTATTACATGGTTAGTATTTTTTCTTTTTTTTATTATTGTTTATGCTTGGAATGCATGCTCAATATTTTTTAATCTTCTATGTGTGTTTGAAAGATCTTGCATTCATTTGCTGTACATAAAAATCGCCCAAGTTTCATCTCTGTGTGCCATGTTGATTCCTATCTGCTTTTGCTTCCCAAGACCTGAGCTAGGTCTAGAGAAGGAGCAGTGAAAAGAGAATGAAGTTCACCTGAATGAAGGGCTCTGGGGTCTCAAAACCAACCACCCCACCCACAACCTTCTCCTTCTCATTACAAGGTCATTCACTCACCCAACAGTATTCATTCAACATCTATCATTTGCAAACTCAAGAACACACACTGGAGACACACAGACCCAACGCAGCTCTGCCTGCTCACCAGGACCTCACTGTCTGGGGGGGGGGGGGGGGGAGACAGGCACACAAGTCATTACTAGTCCACACGTTGAGGATGACAGCACTTAGCACAGGGTTGTATACCCAGGAGAAGACAGTGGCCCAGCCTCACCCCAATGCAAGGCAGAGCCTGGGAAAGATGGAAGCCTAGTAGAGATGTGTGCACAGGTGACTCCTTGGGGAAATTTGGAAGGTGGAGTGTATTTACCAAAGGATACCTTCAGGAAAGCCCTTGGGGTGAGAACATCACACCTTTTCCCTGCTTTCTCTCTGCTCCCAGGAGCTATTCAAGTAGAATTCCAGTCGCCTTTCAAACCTTCCTTCCCTTCCCTAGCCTTCTTCACTCTTTTCTGACTCCCACCCCTCCTCCACCCCCCAACACGCCCACAACATCCAGTTTCAAGCATATAGAAAGGAGGAAGGAGCTACTAATGTTTCCTCTATTCCACCCTCAGCCTTCTCCTCAACCCTCAACCCTTCCTTTCAGCTTGTCCCACCAGCCCCTCCCCTTCATGATCCTTCTAGGCCACTTTGTTAACAGTTATAATTGATATCATTTTTTAAAATATTTATTTTTTAGAGAGAGGGGAAGCAAGGAAGAAAGTGAGGGAGAAAAACAGCAACCCAGGCATGTGCCCTGACCAGGAATTGAACCAATACCCTTTTGGTGTGTGGGACCACACCCAACCAATTGAGGTACACAGGCCAGGTAACACTTGGTGCAGATAACACTTTTGAGCACTCTCCATGAGCTGAGGGTTCTTCTAAGACAAGTGCTCTATATCCACCAAAGCATTTAATCTCATAATAATCTTCTGAGAACCTTCCCCATCTGAGAGATCAGAAACCGAAATACAAAGATGACCAGCAACCTGTCAAGATGGTGCAGGTAGCGATGGTGCCTGAGCCAGGGCAGCCTGGGTGGCTGGCGGCGCAACCTGGGACTCAGCCGGCAGAAGTGATGCCTCCTACCAGCACCCCCCACCCCAGCTCAGCATGCATCGCCAGCCACAGAAACACACTCACAAAGCTCTGGAAGATGCCACATCCACAAGGTCACGAAACACAAGAGACTGAGAAGCTGTCACAGGCCAGAGGAGGCCAAGAACACCTGATAAGTAACCAAAGTGTCATATCCTGGATTGGATCCTAGAACAGAAAAAGGGACATTTGTGGAAAAACTAGAGAAATCCAAATAGAGTCTGGAGGTTAGTGAATGGTAATGTGCTGATATCAGCTTCTCAGGTCTGACAAGTGTTCCATTGTAGTAAGACGTTAACAATGGAGGAAACCGGGTGAAAGGTAGACAGGAACTCCCAGTACTATTTTTGTAACTTTTCTGTACATCTAAAATTAGCCTAGACTAAAAAGTTAATTAATTAAAAAAAAAAGCAAATCTGATGTCATACCGAACTGCCCTAACCCAGGCAGCTAAACATACCAGACAGTACACGATTCACTGATCTCTTTAGGTGGGAGATGAGCATAACTGTCTCCAGAGAGAGACTGGGGAACGTTGCCATGGAAACAGCCCAATGCCAGAAAACAGGCTGACCTGACAGTGGAGACAGTGGTGAGGGGAGGAAATTGCAGAAGGGCCTAATATAACGGTGGCTGGAGATAAGCCCTGCCCTGGCTCCCCACCAGGGACGACAGAGTCTCTTGAAAAGTTCATCTGCAGAATATCCCCGTTCATCCACTGACGGTAAGGTTAACAGCTTTCCCAGCTGCGGGCTGGGAAGTGAACAGTACAGGGGAAGGAGGCACGTGGGGTCTGTGCTCTCTTGGGAGAGCAGGATACTACAGGGCCAGCGGCTTCTGAAATTACGACACTGTGTGGCTGTTTTGCTATATTAACAAATGTAAAAGAGCCTGTAGAAGTCCCAGGGAAGGCAGAGTCCATGCTGTCAGCTCGGGGTCTGGAGGTTTTCCTGCAGTGATGACATTGGAACTGAGCCTTAAAGGATGTGCAAGATTTGGCCAGGGGGAAATGGGGCGGCTGGAGTTTCTCTGTGGCATCCACATCTTCTTCGTTTCCTTTCTGAACAAGGGCAACCTTCTATGATGTACAAGTGGAGGGTTGGGGGTACAGCTAGGAGTCTTGGAACTCATCCACCCCTGTCCTTGAGGGTGGAACCAGGACCTCTGGCTTCCTTAGAAAATGTATGGGTTCCCTGAGTTAATGCTGCACTTCAGGCAAGTAAAGATTCACCAACCCACAGGGAATGGAGTGAGAAGAGTGTCATGATGAGTAAGGGATGTGTAAGAGTTGAGCTGTTGTTCATTGGTCAACAAACATTTAATAGGTAACTAACTACCATTCAGAGTGATAGGCTCTGGGGCCCCAGTGGACCATCCCCTCCGCCACTGCATCTAGGAGCTTACAGTAGTAGTTGGGGAGATGAACAGATACAGTGTAGGGCAACTTAAAAAAAGCAAGAAAGATACGCTCAATTCTTGGTCCCACCACTTCCAAGCTGGGGATGTCAATCAGCTGTGTGCCTCAAGCCCCTCACCTGTGCAATGAGAATAATATAACAACACCTTGTCTTGTAAGGTTGAGGGGATCAGAGATGAGGTAAGTAAGGCACCTAACACAAGTCCTGTCCAATAGGAAGTAGATGCTCAGTAAATGATCATTTGTTACTATAGCTGATATGGTGGCAACAAGAAGTAATAGAACCATCGATCTTAAAGACAACAGCACCCAGAAGACAAAGAGTCCATCTCATTAAAGAAAACGGGCCCTGGCTGGTGTAGCTCAGTGGATTGAGCGTGGGCCTGTGAACCAAAGGATCGCGGTTCCATTCCCAGTCAGGGCACATGCCTGGGTTGCAGGCCAGTTCCCAGCAAGGAACACATGAGAGGCAACCACACATTGATATTTCTCTCCCTCTCTCCTTCCCTTCCCCTCTAAAGATAAATAAATAAAATGTTTAAAAAAAATGGAAGGTGGCTTCAAGTCCACTCCATGGTAACAAATAATCCCACTGATTTATTAGAATAAAAGTATTTTGCTACAAAACAATATACAGCCATGAGGGCTGCTAGAATGGAGGAAGCATATTTTATGCTCCAGTTAGGGAGCATCACCTGTAACCAATCAGTTTTGGAAGACAGGTAGGGACTTAGACCAAGGGGAACAGAACACCAAAAGGGAGAAAGGAAATGTGGGCAAGCATTTTTCCCCTCAGTGCCTGCTAGTCCCCTGGCCTCCCCCACACTCACAGGAATAAAAATAAAACTAATCCCCTTCCCTCATCCAAGCATGGTCTCTTCTGGCCTCTGGCCAATGGGTCTGTAATCCCTGCTCAATCCCTGTCACTCTCATTTTAGCTCTGCTTCCCATCTGTTCACAGCAAAACAGCTCGCCCAGGAAATGAACCCTCCCAGGGAAAGAGAGGAGCTGAGGAAGAAATCACTGGCTAGGTAGAAATCTTGTCATTGATGGATGGGATCTCAGTGAAGAGAGATTCTCAAGTCAGGATGTTAAAGATTTGCTTATGATCCAAAGCATCTCCACAACAGAAGGGGCTCAATACAGGGTCTGGCAAGAGTAATGCTTGAGTGTGGTTGGTAGGGTAATAATATGGGTGTAATAATTTAGTTTTAATTTGAACATTTCACCTAAAATGTCATATGGTGTGCTTGAGTGTGATGTTGTTATATTACAGAATTACATGCCTATGATTTTGTAATAAAAGATTTTTAAATAAAAAAGGAGCGTTATTTGTGCTGGACCCTGTGTATTTACAGAATGAACTAAGCTTTAAAGGGGAAGTTCAGCTGTGTTTCTCTGGGGCTATACTATCACCGGTATCCTGAGCAACTCTGACCTCCCAGAGACACCAGAACTTCACATGGGGAAGAGGGCCAAAGACAAGTCCTGTAGGACACAAGACAGAGCAGAAAGAGCAAAAAGTTAAGGCTGACCTTAGAGCCCCAGGTGGTTGATTTCATTAGGTGCTGGCCTTGGAGGAACCCATACCCCCAAGCCATTCCTAGTCCTCCATAGATCAATCTCCAACAGGGTCCCAAGGCCTTGACCTCTATTCCATATATCACTGGCATCTCTATTGTCATTATCAACCTTCAATGTTTTTTTTTTTTGGGGGGGGGCTCTTACTTCATAAAATATAGCCCTTTGTTTTCCCTGTACGAGCATTAACTGCTAATGACCAGGGCTTTGTGTCACAGTGCTGGCTAACATGATGCCCAGCAAGATGAGGTCTAAAAGAATGAGGGTGAGCAAGCCCACCAGGTCGAAGAGCACAGACTGTAATGTATATGTGGACACTCGCCAATGGGAGACTGGTTGAGAAAATTCAGGATCCTTGACTTACTGGGAAGACTCCACATGCCTCTGAAGGCATTAGACTTGATTTTAACTAGGACTCGAAGAAGAAACGTGAGGTCAAGCATCAGTTCTTCTGGGAAGAAGCCACACTCCCTAATGCCCTGTCCCCATCTCCCAGGGGCCAGCCAACAAGGTATTCCTGCAGATGCTTTTATCACAAGGATGACACCATTCTGTCCATTTCTCCTGTGTCTCCCTATCTGACTAGGAACTTCCTAAGACCCAGGAAAATGTGTTAATTACCATTATACCCCAGCACCATCCCAAACACCTGGGACGTAGCAGGTGCTTAGTAAATGTTTGCTGGCTGAAAAGAGAGCCAAGCCAGAGGTTCCTGGCCAGGAATTATCTGGACTCAGCAGATCCAAAGTTCAGCTAGTGAGAAATCAGCAGCACCCACCTCGTGAGATAGGCTAGGTGTAGGCACTGCACATTCCTGGCGAGCCTGCCTTAGTCACTGAAGATGCTGACTGCTGAGAAAGCCCACCGGGAGGGGCAGTGCAAGACATGAGTCCAGTCTTGTGACAATGGCCTCAGCAGGGTGAGCCCCTCAGTGTGGATGCTGCTCCCAGCAGGTCAAGTTGGAGGAACTCACATTTACTGTGGTGGGTAATTACCATGGATTATCTCATTTTACCCTTTCAGTGACCCTAGGGGAAAGGTATGATGAACCACTTTATATTTTATTTCTTTATTTTTAGAGAGGGAGGGAGAAAGAGAGAACAGAAACATCTCTCCCTCTCATACACAAACCAACCAGGGACGGAACCTGCTTCCCAAGCTCGTGCTTGGACCTAGTTGAACCGGTGACCTTTCGCTCTGCAGGACCACACCCAACTAACTGAGCCACACCTGTCAGAGCTGATGATCCGCTTTACAGGTGCAACTCTGAGACCTCAGTCCTACGGACGCCATAGCCTAACAGGTGCTTAGCACAGGCTCACAAGGAAACATTTCATACAGCCACATATCCTCCGGGTGGATGGAGGCCTTCAACCTCCCGATTGCCTCCCCTCCCTCAAAGATGCTCAAATCCCTACAACATCCAACATTCCAACAAATTCCTTGCCTCCTCCTTCCCACATAGGAGAGTTCACCAGCTCTCCAGACAGCCTAGCTGATCCTTGGGCAGCTCTGACCACTAAAAATGCTTTTATGCAAAATCGTAATTTCTACCCATCAACTTCACATCTTCTCCCTGTATCTACGAAGTTGAACCTAATCTTTGGCACGTGACACCCTCCAGCTATCTGGTGGCAGTTATTGCCTCGCCTCCCCCGAGGTTTAGAAAGATGCCTCAGAAAGAAATTGCACAGGCAGCTCAGCATGAAACTGGTTTTATGCAGATTAACAAATGCTTTCCCCTGATAACAGAAATCAGAAAGAGAAGATGGTTATCTTGCTGCAGTGAGAGCTGTCTCTCTCCTGGGGGAGGGGAAGGGAGGAACTGGACTAGAAACCAAAATTTATATAAACCTTAACAGTCTTCATGGAAAACATTAATATTGCCAAAGGAGCTTCTAAGATCAACCAAACTCTTTGTTTCACAGAGGAGGAACAGAGACGCAGACAGGGAAAGGGACACAAAGGAACACAGCTATTAAGTGGCAGGGCCACGGAAGCCTTTGAACCTGCAGCCCAGTCCCACCCACCTCCCAGCTCCAAAAACGCTAGAGCACCTGTGATGTCAGAACTTTGCTCCCATCAGAACTGCACTCCCCTAACAGCTGCACCGGCTACAGTCTCACCTAGACCACCACCCCAAGAGGCAAAGGGAGGAAACGCAGCATTTGCCCCATGTTATAGGGAGCAAATAAGGAAGCTTGGAGAAGCAAAGGAACTTGCTCAGGCTCCCTGGCAAACTAAATTTATACTAGGAGTGCAAAGCTCAGTGAAGTCTCTTTGCTCTTTGTGGACAATGGGTGACTGAAAGAGGCCATAGGGTGTTTCCTCTGGAAATCCCTAAGGGGAAGGGAGCCACCTCTGCCTGCTGTTTGGTTTTGCAATGTTCTACGATGGCTGGATGTGCTGATAGAGGAAGACCTTCAAAACCACACTCCTCTTCCCTTTCTGGCTCCCCAACTAGCATGCTTCCAGAGAAAGAGCACTGTGGAGTGTCACCTGCTCTGTCACTTACGGCAATCCTCCTACCCAGGCTGAGCTCTAGTCTCCTCACCTACAAAAACAGTGGCAAGACATTCTGCCCTGTTGGTAACCACTGTGATGCTCAGGTGACAGCAGGTAGGAGCCACAGAGGCTCACTCCAACTGTCCCTTCCTTTCTCAGATTCCCCCTTGACCTGCTCCTCTGCTACCTTCTACCCAGAGAGGGTGAAAAGTCATAAAGGTCTCACCCAAGGCAAGGGAGGAGAAAAAAACAATTGTGACATCATCCCAGTAGTCCCTCGTATTTGTATGGGGCCTCTATTTTTCCAAAGAGCTTTAACAGTCAGTAGCATCACATGTACCGTTCATTAGTCCCCCAGCTGCTACGCACCACACGGAGGGCTCTGTATGCCCTTCTGGGGTGGTCCTCACAACTACCCATTTCACAGATGACAAAACTTCGGATCCGAGGTTAAGGAACAGGTAGCACTTCAGCACTTCAAACAAGCTCCCAGGTAGATGGACTACTTTGTGTCCAGGACTAGATTTTTAAATTCCATTGAGGAAGAGCCTGGGCCCAGGGCTCAGCCCTGGGCCTACCCCTAGACTACACTCCATAATTATTTGTTGAGTGAGTCAGTGAATATCTGACTCAAAAACCTGTGTATGCTAAGTCTCATTATGTCACTTGATCTCTAAACAAAGCCGTAGTCAAGGCATAATCACGCCCATTTGACAGATAAGGAAAATAGAGGCTCAAAAGAGTAAGTAGCCTAAGGTTCTACAGCCTTGTGTAGCAGGGCTGGAGGCGGGCTACCTTCACAGCCTTTGCCCCGACCACAGATGACCCGAGGATGCTGGGGTAAATTAACAATTACAGAACGCCAGGTGACGAGGAGCTGGACCCGTCTCAGCACATATATGGCTCAGGAGCCCGGAGTTGGCCCCCGGGGTGGGTGCAGCCAGGCACGGCGTGTCCCAGGAGGGAAACAAAGAGGGTAGGAGGAGGCCACTCCTGGACGTAGTGAGGTGCCCCGGACCTCACTGAGAGCTCCTCTTGGCCCAAGCACCCCCCGCGGATCCCAGCTCCGGACTGACGCTGTCCAGCTGGGGACTGGAGGAGGAAGGAGAGCCTAGTAGAGGCATCGAGGGAAATCGCAGTCCAGCGATGAATCACCGGCACATGACCCCAGTGGGGAGGGGAGAGTGCGGAACCCGAGCGGGATGCGGCTGGAGCTTGCGGAGGGCAGGCCTCGCGCCCGGTCCCCTCCGGCCTGGATTTAAGGAGAGAAGGGAAACCCCTCTCCCGCGCAGCGCCACCCTCCGAAGCCCCCCGCCCGGCGGGTTCCCGGGATCGGCGGGACTCACGGCCTTCAGCTGCTCCAGCCGGTCCTTCATCCTGGTGCCCAGGCGCCGGGAGGCAGGTGAGCGCGTCCCAGGTGAGCTGCCGGAAGTGCCGACCCGGCGAGGCCCCGGGCCCGGGAGCTGGAGGCGGCGGCGGGCGGCGGCGGCCGGCTAGGAGGAGTGTCCGAGACCACGGGAGGCTCCGCCAAGCCGCCCCCTGCGGCCCCGCCGGCGCCGCGCGCTCCAAATCCGGCTCCGAGGCCAGCGCCGGCGCGTAGCGCCGATCCGCCCGCGGGCCCGCCCCTTACCTGGGCCGCGCCCCGCGCTCCTCCTTAAAGGAGCCCAGCCGGGCCGCCGCCCCGCCACCCTCCGCTGCGCTAACTCCCCCCGCCCCAGCTCCCGGTCCCGAGGGAGAGCGGAGAAGTCCAGGGAGAGGGCCGGGCGCCGCAGGGCCGAGGAAGAGCGAGGGCGCCTGTCCGGCCTCAGTTCCATCCTTCGTGTCCGACAGACATTCTCTGCCTGTGCCAGGCTCTGCGCTGGGATCCAGCCCTCAGCAGACTAGCTCATCACTGCGAGGTGGGGACAAAGCACCGTAGACAAAGAACTCTAACACGGTGTGATTTGTCCTAACAACGTGCGGGGGAGACAGCAACTCAGGTCTCCCGGGGAAAGGGCATTCTGGTAAAGGAGTTGGCACAGCTGGAAGCGGGCGGCCCTGGAGAGAATGACTGGAGGTGAAGAAGCGGACAGGGCAGGCGGGAACGAAGAATTCGGATTTTCTGGTGTTGGCAGTAGGGACCCTTCGGAGAAATGCCAAGCACTTCAATATTGAAGTCAGAACACCGGTCACAGTGTAACCTTGGTGGAATCACCGTTTCTCTTTCTCTAGGGAACTGTTCCTGTATCTATAAATAAGAGCGAATACTTCACAGTTTGGGGTAAGGCATGTGTGACAGAGGAGACATGACTGATTAGTAAACTATAGGTCAGGGTTGTAAGTAAAGATATTTGTATTGGAAAGCTTAAGCCGTTCTCACTTCCTCGGTGGTGGAGCCTCCCAGGTGGATTGTGACTTCCGAAAAAGGGCGGGGCAGGGAGGGTCTTTGCACCACCCCTCCTTCTTTATGCCTCTTTCTCCAGCAACACACCCTCTTCTCTCTTCCCTTTAGCCCCCCCCCTTTTTTTTTAAAGGTTTTTCCCTTCCTTTGGTAAAGATTTTATTTATTTATTTTTAGAAAGAAGGGAAGGGAGGGAGAAAGAAAGGGAGAGAAACAACAGTGTGTGGTTGCTTCTCATATGTTCCCCACCGGGAACCTGGCCTGCAACCCAGGCATATGCCCTGACTGGGAATCAAACCGGGGACCCTTTGCTTCACAGGCCCGTACTCAATCCGTTGAGCTACACCAGCCAGGGCAGCCTTTGCCCCCTTTTGGGGGAACAAATGAGCTACTCAGCGGAGAATGGCGCTCAATAAATGGGACTGACACTCCGAAGATTCATTTCTCAAGTCAAGAAACGAAATTGCTCTATTCATTCAGGTTAAAAGGCTGTAATATTTTTCATAATTGTCACAGACCTTTGCCCTCTGCTGGGATCTCAGCGTGTGCTCCATGCTGACTTCATTGCCTCCCATAAAGATATATTTGTACAGTCCGTGATCGGCAGGGCTATTTGAACTCGACCATTCTCAGCCCTAACCCGCCCTGGTTAGTCCTGAACGCTTCCTTCTAACGCAGGCGTGATCCTCTAGGTGGAGTTTCCCACCTGTGGTACTAGAAGGCTTCTGCGCCCCCTGGTGGTCGTACACAGAAAAAAGTAAATCAGAACCATATCCCACCTCCCCTTAACAAATCTTTGTTGGGATAGCTGGGTCTCTGCACTTCAGGAAACGAGGGTCTCCTGAATCTAGTCACAGAGTTTTGCCACAACACAGCGGTCACTTGACATCACACAATCTATTTCCTCATCTTTCAAGTAAGGGAGTGGATCAAAAGTAACGATTACCTGTCTTCAAGATCAAAAATATCATGCATTCATTTTTTCATTTGTGGATCTCTTGTTTTGAAAGACTCCATATCCCTAACAAAGTACACTTACCATGTAATAAGAAATTTGGTTTCCTCTAATTTATACATAAGAGAGCATAGACTGGTTCTTAGGGGAAGGAGCAAAATGGGGGAGGGTACAAACTCAGTTATGAGAGAAATAATTTCTGGGGATGTAATGTACAGCATGGTGGTTATAGTTAACAATAATGTGTAATATATTTGAAATATGCTAAGAGAATAGATCTTAAAAGCTCTTATCATAAGGAAAATTGTGACTGTCAGGTGATGGATGTTAAGTTACAGTAATCATTTTGCAATACTGTATGTATACTCATATACTTAAAGCTTGTAAGTCATTGTTACATGCTTTAAACTAATGCAATGTTATATGTCAATTACATCTCCATAAAATTGAGGGGGGTGGGATTTGGTTTCCAATGAGAGGATGTTTCCATGGAGAAAAAAATGACCTTTTGGTTAGCCTGTGTGGCCATACAGAAACAACTATATGATTCCCCTTATTTTTTTAAATCCTGAAAACAGTGTAAAGAGCCCTCTGACCTGCAACTGGAGTCCTGAATCCAGGAAGGGAAGCATCAGCAGACTTCTTTTCTTATGGTATTCCATTTGAGGGTGGTTATTACAGACTTCAAGCCTTCTTTAAACCTCCTAGTGGGGATGGACCCTATTTTGCTAATTTTATCTTAACATTAATATTTGTTCTTTCCTGACAGGCAGAAGTCTGGATTCTACCTACTAGTTGTGCACAAAAAAAACTGAAGGAAGTCAACTAACTGTGGCACATGGGACCTGAGCTAGGGGAGTCCCTGGGCTGGTGAGGGAAACCCGATATTGAGTCCAAGTGGACCCTAGGGTATCCACGTAGGTGGACAGTGGCCTCAGGTCCCAGACTCAGTATTCTCTCTGATGTGTTTTCTTTATTCTGCCCCACAGTATACTTGGTCTTTCCCACCCACCAGGTTTTAGTACAGCTGTTTCCCCATTAAACAGAGTCAGGATTCATTCAAGTGTCTGCATTTTGGTTATAAATAAATCAGCCAACAATTACATCTTTACAAACAAACCAAAGACAGACTCCTGGGACTTGGGGCTTTTGCCTCACTCCTTGCTCTAAGCCTCTTTCTTTCCCAGTGGAGAAAAGAACGGAGCCTTGCCCCAAATAAACCTCCAGAGCCTGCTGTGGAACAGGTAAAACCACTTTCTGGCTGGTGTACCTGGGGGCAGGGCCCCCAGCATGTGGTGTTCAGTAGAAAAAGATAAGGGGAGCTAGAGAATTGAAGGGAAGATTCTGTCTGTCCTCCACAGCAATTGTTCCCCATAGCAGGAAGGATGGAGAAAACCAGGATGGAAAATAAACTTTCCGACTTGTAGTTTTGCCCCTTCACAGAAGGGAAGAGTAGCAGATCTCCAGCGCTGCCACGCTGGCCAGGAAAAAGTACACAGTGGTGTGGAGAGATCGGTTGACCCAGATGATCAGAGAAATGAAGGCATTGCTGCTGATGCTGATCAGGTACATAATCAGTAGGGTCACGAAAATCAGCATCTGCATCTGCACCTCCACAAGTTTGGAGAAGAGGCTGAAGCAGAAGTGAATCCCAGCTCAGTTTGCATCCTCCTTGTATTCAATGCATAGCGTCTGATAATGGCACAGGCACTGCCCCTGAAGATAAATAAATGTCAGGACATGGCGGAGCTCCTCCTGGATGACCCATTTAACTCCTGGCCTTGCCCTTCCTTGATCTTCTCAACTCCAACCATCTTCACCTCTAGTCTACATTCAGCAGCTCACTTGTACAACATATTTTTTGTTGTTGTAATCACGCAGAACTAGTTCACCACTGAAACATTTTTTCAATTTTGTGGTAAGATATATATTGCATAATATTTACAATTTTAGCCATGTGTAAGTACACAATTCAGTGCCATTAAACACATTCTCAATCTTGTGTAACCATCACCACTATTTATACCCAAAACTTTATTATCCCAACAAAAACTCTGTGCCCATTAAAGAACAACTCCCCACTATCTCCTTCTTCCAGACCCTAGTAACCTCTATGCTTCTTTGTGTCTACAGACTTGCCTATTCTAGCTACTTCATGCACATGTAATCATACAATATTTATCTTTCTGTGTCTGGCTCACTTCACTAAACATCAGGTTTTCAAGTGTCATCCATGTGGTGATACATACCAATACCTCTGCATTCCTCTCTGTGGCTGAGTAACATTCCATTGTGTGTATACACATTTTGTTTACTCCTTCATTTCTTTAGGGAAACTTGGATTGTTTCCACCTTTTGGCTATTGTGTACGCTGGTGTATAAATATCTGTTTGAGTCAGCACTGAGAACTTGAAGCACAGGATACCATTCCCAGACGACAGTCCCTCTCTTTTCTTAATTCCTTGCCTGGCTGTCAGGAGCACAGCCCCTGGGGTGAGACCATCTAGGGTCTAATCCGAGATCTACCATTGACCAACAGTACAACCTTGAGCAAGTCATTGAAGCTTTTTGCTTCAATTTCCTTATCTATAAAAATAACTAAGATTGCTGTGAGAAGTAAATGTTTCTGCCCTCCATATATGTTAGCAATAAACATTAACACTACTCTTCCACTTTTTCAAGGCTACCTCAATGCCTCCAGTTCTCCCAAATAAGCATGCTTCAGGCTTCACTTCCTGCCCCATCCAACCAAGACTTATGGTCCATCTCTTGCATTAGTCTTTGCCAATACTGTCATTACCCTTGGCTTCTTGACCAAGGATTATATCCAACATCTGTAACATCCAATATCTCTGTTCCAGGCTGAACATAACTAAAGAAGATCACAAAATTCTACTGACTGGTGCCACAAAATAAAAATTAGCTCATTGGGCTAACCCATTGAAATCTTGGGAACCATGGACAGTGAATATCTGAGAAGCCCACCAGCACAAGAAGCACACGATACCTAGGTACCGTGAATCCTTCCCTGCTGCTTCCTCTCAAGGGAAGAGCACAAGACTTGGGGACTTGCAGAAACAGATGTCTGGGTTCCCGCTGAACTTTCACTCCTTCTCATCTCATTTCTGAACAATGCTCTGCCTACTTTGATTCAATAGGGCCCTACGAGGTTAACTTGACCTTAACTTGGCCATCCCCTGTAGTTCAATGTTTGAACACAAACAGGAATTGTTTGAGGATGTGATATTCTAAACTAGTTTAATTGCTACTAGACTCAACTATATTAACTGTTGCTAAAATTTTTACACTCCAAATTTTAGGGAGCTTATCAAGACATACAGTTTTACAAAATTTAAAAAAAAAAACACCTCATACATACAAAGAACAAATTGATGGTCACCAAATGGAAAAGAGACTGGGAGTGGGTGAAAAGGGTGAAGGGATTAAGAAATACAAATTGCCAGTTATAAAAAATACAGGGATGTAAAGTACAGTCTAGGGAAAATAGTAACATCATAACAACTAGTTATGGTGTCAGATGGATACTAGACTTATCAGGGCAATCACTCATAAGTTATATAAATGCCTAATCACTCTGTTATACACCTTACACTAATGTAGTATTGTATGTCAACTGCAATTAAAAATAAATAAATACAGTTTTGATTTATCTGAGTAGGGATTAATTTCATGCACCTAGATAAGCTCTAAGAATTCTTTAAAACTGAACCACAATGTCACCTGCCCAATAAGCCCATATGCTAAGACACATAACTTTCCTAACCCTCCTCCAAAAAGGGCCTTCCTCTGCCAGTCAACCTGGTACGGGGGGGGGGGAAGTTGGGGGCAAAATGAGTCTCCTGTGCCCTTGAACTTGGAGCAGGCTAAGTCTGTGATCACCGAGTATTTATCCTCATTGCTTTCTTTGGAGTTTGGTTAGTGTTACCTTGCCTCCCTCGCTGCCTAATCTACCAGCTGTGTGACCTTGGAGAAGCTATGGACTTGAGTGTTCTCATTTTAAATGTGGGAAGGGTGCAAGAGGCATCTCAGAGCTGCAGCAAAAGTCAAATGAGACCCCCTGTCTGAAATTGTCAAGCCCAAGGCCACTCTTTCCTTGCTCTTCATTCCTTTTATTTTTAATGAAACCCTCCTGATCATTCTCATGCCTGATCATTACTATGATTATTGAGTTGTTCCAAGAACACTGTATGTACAATGGATATATTTGCTAGTTGAAATGTGTCATGGGGACAGCAGCATCAGCATCAGCTGGGAGCTTGGTACAAACACAGAATTCCAGGCCTCGCCCAGCCCATCCTAACTCTGTTCGTAAGTATAGTAGTTTTACATTGAAATTCCTTACATTTTCTAGGTTTCAAACCCTGTCATCTGAGACCAATTATTTCATTTTCTTGACTCACTGCATGATTCAGAATCTCCAGAAAGTGTTGGCTAATCGTGGCAATGGGGGTCCTGTCTAGCACCTAATATTTCATGAACATGGTCTGGTTATTTCACCAATTCAAATGGTGCCTGCTGGGATATTTTTATATAGTCTCTTCCCTCGAAAGAGTCAGTACATGATTGAGGATTGAGCTCTACAGTAGGGGTCAGTGCATTTTTCTGTGAAGTCCCAGAGAATACATACTTCAGGATTCGTAGGCCATACAGTCTTTATCGCTGTTCAGCTTTGCTGTTGTAATGTGGAAGCAGCCATAAGCAACAGGGAAATGAACAAGTGTGGCTGAGTTCCAATAAAACATTAGATACAAAGACAAGCAGCCTACAGATTTGGACTGTAGGCTGCAGTTAGTTGATTCCCACTTTGGAGTGGGACAGAATATGTTTGAATTTTGGTGCCATTACTTGCTAGCTGTATGTGACCTTGGGCAAGTTACTCAACACCTCCATCCTCAGTTCCCTAATCTGAAAAATGAGGGTATTAGTAGTATCTCCTTCATAATGTATTTGTGAATATTAAATAATGCATGTGAAGTACTTAGAAGAGAGCCTACTGAAGAAGAAGCATTACTAATGCAAGTATGAGACCATAAGTCTTTTCTGACTTATTCCCCATTGTACTCCCAGTTCCTGGCATAATGAGTACTCAGTAAATATTTACAAAATTACTAAAAGTTAACTATTATATATTTAAATAGTTTATTTCTATTACTATTTTATTCAGAGCTTTTTCCAAAATTAATTTTATTTTTAGAGAGAGAGGAAAGGAAAGTGAAACAGAGGGAGTGAAACATCAATGTATGGTTGCCTCTCATGTGCCCCCTACTGGGGACCTGGCCTGCAACCCAGTCATGTGCCCTGACTGGGAATTGAACTGTCAACCCTTTGGTTCACAGGCCAGCGTTCAGTCCACTTTGGTTCACAGGCTAGCGTTCAATCCACTCCAGCCAGGGCTATTCAGAGCTTTTACAAAGAATCTGTGCTGAAATTTATCATATAACTTTTCAGCATCTCTTAACAAATGTATTATTTGTCACTTCTATTCAACATAATACCAGAAATCCTAGCCAGAGCAATTACCCAAGGCAAAAAAAAAAAAAAAAGAAGAAAGAAAGAAAAAAAGAAAAGGCATCTCAATCAGAAAGAAAGAAGTAAAATTATTTGCAGGTGACATAATCTTATACATTAAAAAAAAACTAAAGACTCCACAAAAATACTATTAGAACCTGTAAAACAAATCAGCAAAGTTGCAGAATACAAAGGCCACATACAAAAATCAGTTGCTCTTCAAAAAGGAAAGTAAGATATAATCCTAATTATAACAGCAGCTAAAAGAATGAAATACTTAAGGAGTAATATACTTGAAGAGTGAGGATGAGAGGGTGGAGGAGAAGGAGATGAAGAAAAAAGGGGGGAGTAGAAGAAGCAGCTTTTCTCCTCTAGGCAAAAATGTTGAATCACAGGGGATTCTGGTGGGCCTCTCAATTATTCCAACTGATAACATGTACCTGGAGGTATTCCGTTCCTCTGCAGTTGCTGCTTTGCAACAGTGGTCCTCAAAGTGCAGTCGGTTTCCAGGACCAGGAGCATCTGCATCACCTGGGAATCTGTTAAAAGGCAAATTCCCAGGCCCCACTGCAGAACTACTTAATCAGAAACTGGAGAAGGCAGGGTCCAGCAGTCCAAGTTTTTTTTTTTTAAAGAAGTCATGACTTTTATTTATTTATCTTTAGAGGGGAAGGGAAGGAGAGAGGGAGAGAAATATCAATGTATGGTTGCCTCTCGTGCGTCCCTTGTGGGGAACTGGCCTGCAACCCAGGCATGTGCCCTGACTGGGAATTGAACCACGATCCTTTGGTTCACAGGCCTGTGCTCAATCCACTGAGCTACACCAGCCAGGGCAGCAGTCCAAGTTTTAATGAGCCTTCCATGCCTTCCATGTGATTCTGCTTTACAAAGCAGGCAGGTTGGGAAATGATCAACACTCACAGCTATCCCTAAATTTTACCATTTGTTCCGCAACCTCACTCTCTTCCATGAGGCAAGAGCTGACACTGTTAGTATGATCACTACTCCCACTAATTTCTCTAATTCTTAGATTCAAAGAATGGGACTTTTTTTGTTTTTGGTTTTCTTTTTTTTGGCCACCCTAACCCTTTATGTTGTGGCTTCAATGTCAGTTCCATTTCCAAAACCTTTGATTCATATATGACTCAGGGAGGACAGGGTAACAGAAGAGGGGTTTGTCCTTTCAGAGGAAGGTCAGTTCTCAGCCAGTTGCTGCATCTCTCTTAGCATCCTTTTAGGGTGTCAGATTCCTTACCTCTATGCCCTAGAACTCAGTGATACTGATCACCGTAAAGGAGATACACCATCATAGTTTTAATAAAGTGATACTATTATCCCTTGCAATAATAATTGTTTCTGTCTTTGGTTTTTGTAAAATCTTTAAAAATCTGGAAGAATGGCAGCACCACGTAAGTCTGATCTGAGTTTTGACTTTCTATCCAGATAATCAGTAACTTAGAGACCTGCCATCTGTCATGCGAACTTATTCACATGATTTAGTCCAAGTGAAGACAGACAAAGGGGACACAACAGGTTTGACTATGCACTGAACAATTTCCATCTCATAACTTCAAAATGAAGAAAACAGAGGCTATGCCTGTAGTCACGATGATGGCAATGACCTTTTCATGGGTATAAACGCTAACTCCCTCACATCCCATTGTTTAACACAAATCTGCTTGGTCCTAAGAAATCAGGTGAAAATTTTGGGGGCTCTGTCTCCAAGATTTAGGATGTTCCAGAGAAACTGCCCCATTGAACTAGTTTGTACAGGAACCTCCAAATCTCCCAGACAATGCCCTATATTCTCCCTCTCCCTAGCATACACAAGTAAGAAATCCTTCATTCATTCTTACATTGTCTCCTGTATTCTGGTGCTGATAGGCATTGGCTGTACAATGGTATGCACAAGCTGTGAGAGCCATGAGCCCCTCCTTCTTGAGAATGTGAAATAAGAGAAAATATAAAATAAATAGTCTAAGTCATCAGTTATAGTAATTCAAATTCAAAAGGGAAAGATATACTAGAAACTTTGAACAGAGTACCTTATGGTCACTGGATTCTCCCAGGGCACTAGAGTGCCCTGGTTCGAACGGAAGGAATAATAATGCCACACTAACATACTGATGCTTTGTCCTGTGGAGATAATCAGATGCAGGAAGACATGTTATTGTACAGAGAGAACTGAAAACAGGAAAAAAAGATCATCGAGGATTTTACATACTATTATGTCAGAATGAAAACTCACATTGTCTACAGCAAGGCTCACACAGGGCCATCAGTACAGCTTCTGGAAGCTCAGTTATGGTAATAGCTAGCCTGTAAGGACAGCACTACCAGTCATTGTACAAATCACTCTGTAGTCACTACCTCTTCACAATCACCTTAAGGGACAAATGTTTATATCATTCATACTTGGAAGATGAAGAAGCTGGAGTACCTAGAGATAAAATTGTCAAGGCCACCTAGCTGGTAAATAGCCAAGCGATGTCCCAGGTCTCCTCAACTCCAGTAGTCAAGTTCTTAACTTGACCAGGCTTTACTGCCAATTCTGTGGGCCAATCAGTAGGGCTGTGTTTCCTGGAGCCAGAGATGGGTGCTTTCGGTACCTGCAACCACAACTGAGCTCCTCGCAGACCAAGCCAAGTCTCACCCTTGCAGTTTTTCTTTGAATCAGTAGAATTTTTTTAGAGTTGCCCAACCACAGAAACCTTGTAGATTTGGAGAATCAGCTGGCAACTCTGGGTGGAATTCTCTTTATTTTTTTTCTTCTAGTATCATTAGGGCCATTCTTACAAGTCTAGAAGAGCCTTGACCTGAGAAAAGCTGTTTGCTGGTTTGCCCTGAGTTCCCTGGGAGTGTCAGTGACAAGATAACAAACCGGCTCACAGTCCTGTGACAAGAACCAAGCCAGGATGTATGTGATGATTGCTAAGTACGAGGAGATCTAAACGCTAGCCTCTCCTCCACTCTAAATCACTGCCAGGGAATGAATCAATTACCTTTTTTACAAGGCCTCAGCCACAGAATGGAGGTGTTAATGGGAGCTATCTTCCTACTTGCTAAAGATTTTAAGAAAATTAAATGAGATAGTGGAATGTAAATACATCGAAAAAGCATAAAGTAGCTAAGAACAAACTGTCTCTGAGTTGCTACAAAACACGTTGTCATTCTCCAAGGTTTATGCCCAGGTTACCTCACTCTCTTTTCAGGACGGGCAGCAGCTTATCCCACTAGAACGGACAAATCCTTGGAGGCCTTACTAAAGGAAATAATCTCTCACTTTGGCCTCCCTGGCAGCATCCAGAATGATAATGGACCTGCTTTTGTTTCAGAAATTACACAGAAGGTCAGTAAACTTTAGGAATCAAGTGGAGACTCCACACAGCATGGAGACCTCAGGCTTCTGGGAAGGTAGAGAAGATGAAGTGCATCTTGAAGAAAAATATAGCCAAGCTATGTCAAGAAACTCATCTCCATCAGGATCAAGCTTCACCTATTTCCCTGCTCAGGATAAGGGTGGTTCCTCAAAGTGGGATTCACTTAAGTTCCTATGCAATTGTGTACAGGTGACCATTTCAGCCTATGATTGGGGTGGGAGATATGTATATAGATCAAGAAGTGAAGGTAAAGAAATGTGTTCAACATTAAATCAAACTTTAGCTGTAACTAATGACTTTGCCTGTATTAGAGACTTCTCCCCCACAGGTTTGCTTCGTTCCTTTGAGCCTGCAGATAAGGTGCTACTCAAGACTTGGAGGACAGCATCTCCAGAAAAGTGGGCTGGACTTTGGGAGGTACTCCTTACCACCCCAACTGTGGTGAAGTTGGCAGGAACAAAACTTTGGATTCATCACAACAGCATAAAGAAAGTACTAGAGGAACCATGGACTGCCACACCTCAAGAAGACCTGGAAGTCATCTTTCAAAATCAATTTCATTATCTCTTGTTTAACCTCTTCTTATGGACAACTTATTCCTTTCAAATGAGATCAAGATATTTGGGTATATTCAGCAAAAATGTTCTGAATATTTCTGACTTTTGTCTTGCAGGAGGAATTTATATTGAACAAACTTTCACTTCATGTCTCGTAGGTGTTTGTACACCCTTGGAAAGCCTCAGAAATTATACTGTGTTTGAGCATATCAAAAAGAAAACGACCTACTCTGATATTTATAATTGGGGACCAGTAGTAACTATAACGGACAGGGAAATGTTTTCCCTGAAGGTCACTAATATACCCCAGCTAGAAGAGTGTGCCACTTTTGTCAACTGTACTAAAACTGTTTTGTGCTCTCGACAGGTGTGAAGATGAGTTGCACCACCACCACGGATATATCTTATGCTTTTGCTCATGTTAAATTGCCCACAGGATGGTTTCTAATATGTGGAAGGACTCTGTTGTTACAACCTAACTGATCTTATAGAAATAAGATATTTTAAAACTAACAGTGGGGGAACAATAGGGGACTCAAGAGTTGTATATTTTTAAGGTAAATGGTTACAAGCCTACTAAGTAATGCATATGTTAAAGCTATTGTTCCAGGAACTGAAGGTAGGACCCACCCTGACTCCAGGAGACCATCAGCAGTCCCACCTTCGTGCCTCAGGAGGACTGCAAGCAATTCAGGATGGTATCTGAGCCACTGTGCTTCAGGGTGAGATGACCACTGCCCAGGACATAGCTAAAGACCACCACCTAGAATGAGAAGACTGCAGTTTTTAATCTAATTAACTTTTCCCAGAATTCCAACCCCCTTACCTACACTTCATTCTCCTTGTAAAAAGGTCCATTTTAGAATGGAATTTAAGATGGTCTGTTAGGATATGAACCTGCCATCTTGTCAGATCTCTGGCTATCTGAATAAAGTGTCCATACAGATTCAATCTGTCTCTGCTTATCGGGTTCAGTTTGTGACAGGCAGCACAAACACTGGTCTTTTCTGGTTTCAAAAGGACTTAGGAAGCTGTGAAGCATGAGCCAAGACTAGACTATCATATGGAAGAGCCACTGGTAACAGCTGTAAGTTGGGTGGAAGGAAGCCTGAGGGTATCTCCAGGGCAGGGTGAACAGTGTTAGCTAGGTTGATGGAATCTCAAATATGGCATACACCTTATAGCTCTGTGGCTCTATTGGGAGAAAGTTCAGAAAAGGGACAATGGCCTCTGCCTGCCTTTCTGTCCAGGAGAAAGCTCTCCCCCAGTTCCTGCCTTCATGCCAGACACTTCTGTTCCTTCCTGTATGCCACTGGTGCCTTTCAAACTGCTACCCCAGTGCTGGAGCTCAGAGGGTGTGAGTCTGAGTAAGTCCATGTGTGGGTTAAGAGGAACTACTGGGGACTCCAGAAGTTTCTTCCACCAACTCAATCCCTGCTGGTTTTTGCAGCCAAAAATTATGGGGACACATCTTCCTGGCACTGGAACCCTGGGCTGGGGGAACTGGTGTGGGTCTGGGACTCCTCATTCCCAAGATATGCTTCCTGAATTACTATCCACCACACATGGATGTGGGACCAGCCCATTCTGCATCTCTGCTCCTACCAGTCTGGATGGATGTGGTTTCTTAATTCTGTAGTTGTCAGACTTCCATTTAACTCAATTTCTGATGGTTCTGAGTGATGGTTGTTCTATCATTTAGATGTAATTTTGATGTGGTTGTGCGATGAGGCGAGCCATGTTTTACCTATGCTGCTATCTTGAGAAGTAAAAATTTCTGATTTCTAACATAATGATCAGAAAACATAATCTGCAGCATTGAGGATCAGCTAACTCTTTCTGTAAAGGGCCAGATATAGTAAAGATCTTAGGTTTTGCTGGCTGAATGGTCTCCATTCAACTCTACCTTTGTTTCTCCAAAGCAACCAAAAACAATGTGTAACGAAATGAGCATGGCTGTAATCCAACAAAACTTTACTTACAAAAACAAGCAGCTGGACAGATTTGGCCAAGGGCCATAGTTTGCCTTGGTTCACAAGGCACCAACTCTTTGGTCATTGTTAAGACCTGCTGTTACCTAGCACAAGAAGTTTTGTAACGCTCCATGCACGCTTGACAATTATCTTATCCTTGGCCTGCTCCACCTCTTTAAAGTGCAGGCCTGGCCCATGTAAACATTTGCTTTTGTGAAACTGTCACAGGTTTAAGAGATTGGGTGTTTGGTATCAGACAGCCCTCAGCTGCCAGCTTTAACATTTGCTATTGGGTGGTTTGGGATAACTTATTTAATGTCTCTAACCCTCAGGTTCTTCATCTATAAAGTAGAAAAAATAATAGAACCTACCTCATGGGGTTGGCACTAGGAAAGATTCAATTTGATAATCCGTATTATCAAACTATTATACAAGACCTAGCAGAGTGCCAAGCAGACTTCAATCATCATCATCGGTATTGGCATTATCTTGCCATTGAGTCACCACTCTGTGAGGCAAGTATCATTAAACCTATTTTACAAAGAAATTAAGGCTCAGACATACTTAGATAGCTTGCCCAAAACTGATAGTAGCACAAAGCACTGATTCACACCCATAACTTTTATTTCCAAATCCGTGGTTTCCAGCACTCAGGCTCTTATTAAGCCAATCACAGTAAGAGGGAAAGGATTTACAGTACGCTGCTCCAAGGCCAGGCTGCACTTCAAGATACGCAGAGAAAGGAGTTGAGAAAGCACAAGAATTCATTCTTGGCAGTGCTAGTCCTTGGGAGGAAAGGTATAATTCCCGGAGCTCTAAGACCGAAAGGGCACGGGAGATACTAGATGTTACAAACCACCCAGACTTCTGGAACCAGTACGTGGAGGTTTATAACCTGGACACACTCTTTTCCTGCTTTGATCCGATTCTAAGGAGGTGGTATCAACCAGCAGCGCACCCAGGATGGCGCTTCTCGGCCTCAATAACCTTGCCGCCCAGGGCTGTGCTGCCCTTTTTGGCTCTCCCCCTCCACGTGTCTGGGGCTCTTAGCGCCTACATATAATCACCCTGGTTGAACCTCTCCGAACGTGCCTTTGGCTTTTTAAAAGGAGAGCGCCATCACCACTTTGACACACATAAATCACAGCCCTGACATGCTGTTGATTCAGCGGGTGAAGTGCCACTGATAGTAGCAACGAATTCAGCCCCTTTAGATGAACTGAATTTCTCAATCTATTTTTTTCCCTCCACTAAGGCACACGTCATATATCGTGAGGACTGCCGAGCAGCCCGAAGACCGTGTTGAACGCTGGACAAACAGCCCAGGAATCTCCATTTCTGCCGGTCAGACAACTTGGAACTCTCCAAAGCCATACCCTGTGACAATCACAAGGGTTTGCTCCGCCCCGTTGGTGACGGAAAACTCGTGACTCTGACCTGAGCGCCGGGCAGACTCAGAGAAAGCAAGCGCAGGGCGGAGTTGCAAGTCTGAAAGCGCAGAAGCTCCGGTCCAGCGGCGCGTGCGCAGTCTTACGCCACGGGACCTACTTCCCGCCGCTGAGACTAGGAAGCGGGACGCCAAATCTATCCCCGCGCAGACGCGGCCGGCGGCTCTGAGCCTGGTGGCCGCCCTCTCTGAGGCGCGCCTGCGCACGTTCCCACGCACGCTCCGGCGTACGGCGGCGGCCAGGGGTCGCGAGCCGGTGGAGGACCCGCGCGCGGAGGAGCCGGGAGAGTCAACTCTTCTTCCCTCCCTTCCCCACTCCCCTCCCCGCTCCCTCCCCCCCTCCCCAAGAATGTTCCGCTACGAGGTGAGCAGTTGCGACCGGAAATGACCCCTCCCTCCCTCTGGAGCCCCTTTTCTTTACTTATCCCCTGTGCTTCTGTCCCGCGCTCCTGGAGGGGGAGGGGATGGGTGGTGTGACTTGCGGGACCCAGAGGAACGCGCCAGGCCTAGACTCGTGGGTTTATCTGAGAGCTGTGAGCTGGCTTCAGGGGGCGGCACTGCCCTATTAGTTGTCGCTCGGGGGAGTTGGCCTTTGTTTTGAGGTGGGGAGGGCCCGTTAAGTGCCTGACCAGACCACCCGCCAGCCCCACCCTGGGAGGAGCCGCGAAGAGGAGGCCTTGCACACACCTAGTGGCTCTTCCTGAGGAAGAGTCACTGGGGAAAGCCCAGAGATAGGTTTCCCGCTCTGGATCCGGAGCCACATTCCCTCCAGTTACACACACTCATTCACACAGCAACTATCGGGTCAGTGGGACCTGGGCTTGTCCTTTGGCTGGGTCCTTGCGCTATTTACTAAAGAGGCCTCGGAGTTGGGAGGGGGCGTGTCCAACAGAAGTTTCTTCTGGCCAAGTGGGGGGAGATGTGGGTTTTTGGTGTCGTTCCCGGTAATGTAGCAATAATCGAGAGTCCTGAACATG
The DNA here is from genome assembly GCA_004027475.1 of Anoura caudifer. NCBI lineage: Eukaryota > Metazoa > Chordata > Mammalia > Chiroptera > Phyllostomidae > Anoura > Anoura caudifer. The sequence goes on along the minus strand of PVKU01007663.1, from coordinate 25,283 downwards.
TTACTGATTCACTGTATGACCTTGAGGGACTCATGATCTCTGGACGTAGGGTCTGGATGTGTAGAATAAAAGAGCTCCTCTCGACAATCCCTGAGCGTCTTTCCAATTTAAAAAACCAGTGATTTGATTACGTAGATCTTTGTGATTGGGGAAGTAGTGCTGCTGGATGTTGCATACCTGCTTTGTATGTGTTTGGGAGGGCTTGAAGTGGACGAAATGGCCCTTTGGCCTCACCTTTGTGTGGGAACAGCCTGACTAAGAGGTGGTCAGGCAAGGTGTAAGTCTTTGAAAATTATGGACACCTAACTTGATACGTGATAGAAGATGGTTTAAGGCCAAACTACACGTAAACGTGGAGAGGTAATAAGCGGTAAGCAGTTGACAAAAGAAAACAAAACTTGAGAAATCCGTTAAAAACTGAAGTGGAAGGAAGAACTGTAAAATAGAATCCACCTAGGTTGTTATAGTAATACCTGGCTTTGTTCAGCAATCCACGGTCTTTAAGCCTGTGCATTTGATCCTCATGACTGGGGAAGGTGATGTACCTGTCCTACCACTTAAGAGACTAGAACCTAACAAAGCCTGAGGCACCATAGGTGCTCAAGAGGTATTTAATGAATTGATTGCTGCAAATGACTTGCCCAAGTTCACATCATGAGAGTTTGCTTAATTGTGTTTGCAAAGTTCAGCTTTAGTTTAATGACCAGAGTTTGGGCCTGTAGGAAACAGAAGGGGGAATAGATGAAAAATGAAGAGAATGCTTTAAGAGGGAATAATAAAATAGTTGACAACATGACATGAATATGGGGAAGATGAAAATTTTGTTAAAAAATACACTAACACTCAGTAAAATTGTAAAGAATTCATTTTTATCTGTTATTACTGTTAACCAGTGATGCAAAGGAAGTTGGCATACCATGAGGAAATGTTATTAGATTCGTGATGGAGAAACAGAATGGGGGGAAAAGTTAAATGAAATAAGGAATAGGAAAGAGAAACTGAAAGAAAAGAAGATACTGACATTTCCTAATGTTTGGGGAAGTTGGAGGATTAAAAGAATGCCATCTTTACAAAAAGTCATAATGAAGTTGTTGTGTTGGTTGGGAAGACAAGATGAACATCTTCAGAACATTTTACAGTGAGGTTGTGAACTTCCTGAATAGCTTTTCTTTTTTTAGTCTTTGGAGGATTGTCCTCTAGATGAAGATGAGGATGCATTTCAGGGCCTGGGAGAGGAAGATGAAGAGATTGATCAATTCAACGATGACACATTTGGGTCAGGTGCAGTTGGTAAGTGACATCTTATATATCATATTGATTTCTTGCTGTTTTCAAATGCTCTCCTTTCTAAGTGTTTTGTCTTAGTGTAACCTCAGTCACTGATTTAGCAAAATATTCCACTGCTGGTCTTAGAATAGTCTAGTTTTGACTGGAAGCATCTGCCCTTCTCCTCTGGGCCTGTTTTGCCTCACTTATAAAACCAGGTGTTCTTCAAGTCCGGTCTCTGCCAGCCAGCTATATGATGTATTGCTCTAGGTTGACACTATAAGGAATTCAAGTTGTTAGAGAAATTGATGTTTTACAATCATTTAAAATTGTCCTAGAATAGGGAAATTTTTATTTGTGGAACATATAACTTAAGGAAAACTAGTGAGCTAGGAGGAAACTCAGATTCCGATAGGTATGTTTTAAAATTCAGTTGGTCAATAGTATATATTGCATGGCCCTGCTGTTGCCTTTTAGTATGTTCCATAAAATAAAAATCCTTTTATTCCAAGAATTTTGATGATAGAAAATTTTCCTAAGTGAGAATAAGATGAAATTTTCCCATCCATGGATATAGGTAAAAATTCTAGGAGTTGGAGAAGGTTATAAAAAGTAAAAGAGCCAACGTATTCTTAGAGGTCACAAAGTTATGATTACTGAAATGGGAAATTTAGAGAGCTAGCTTACATGGTAAAGTTTGAGAACTATAGATCCTAGGACAAGTACGTTAATAAGTTAAAATTAAACTGTATATTTAAAAAATGAATAGGTTAAGATTAAGTGCAAATATTTTTGCTTTGTTGATACTGAAAACAGCAACAACTTTTTTGCTGGAATATGTAGAATATATGTGATTTCTTTGGAAGCAAGCATTTCTGTCCATGCAACAAATATTCAAAGTTAAGTAATAAGGAGAAATTTAACAGTAATGTGTAGTCTCAAGATGTTGAATATCAAAAAGAGGTATTTCTTTTTTGTTTTGTTTTTTTAGAGAGAGGGGAAGGGAGGGAAAAAGAGAAGGAGAGAAACGTCGTGATCAGCAGCCTCTTGTACACCAACATCTGCAGACCTGGCCTGCAACCCAGATGTGTGCCCTGACTGGGAATTGAATGGATGACCCCTTGGTTTGTGGGACAACACCCAATCCACTGAGCCACACCAGTCAGGGCCAAAAAGAGGTCCTAATGATGATATAATGGTTACTGGTTTTGCAGTGACCTAAACAGCTTAAATTTATTAAAGCTTAGACTGAGTTGAATGAACTAGCAAAAATGAAAGAGTATACTATTGTTAATCAGGGTTTGCAAAATTCTGTAGAGGGCTCAAAACTGCCAGTCCTTGGAGCAGCAAGAGAAGTGTTTAAGGTAGAAGGATAGACTCATTATAGAAGGGAACCAAAGACCTTTTGGATTATAGCCATAGTTTAGGTGATGAGATCATCCAAGGATGATGACATGATCTAAGATGCTGTTCTCCCTCCATGGAGATCACAGGCAAAAGCAATAGAATAGAATTGCAAAAGCGGGTAACTGGTGTGCATGGTAAATTGTATTTAGAAGTTCATTTACCAATAACGCATAGAATACAATGGAAACTACAAACATTGTGTGCTTTCTAGAATTCTTTTTCTTTTACAATATTGTACTGAATCTTACTTTTTTTTGTTTAATCCTTACCTAAGGATATGTTCATTGATTTGAGAGAGGCGGGGAGAGAGAAACATCAAATGTGAGAGAGAAATACCGATCAGTTGCCTCTTATATGTGCCCCCAACCAGGAATGGAACCCCTCTCAACCATGGATCAAACCCACAGCCTTTTGGTGTATGGGATGATGCTCCAACCAACTGAGCCATCTGGCCAGGACCTAAACCTTCCCATTTTTCAGCAGATTCCTCAGTATTAAAATGAGGTTGATGAAATTGATGAACTCAGCATAGTAGCATGTCCTCAGTTTTGAACCTGGGCAGAGAAGGAATAGTCCTGCCTTCTCATTGACTTCCAGAGTGCTGTGGACCGTCTTTTTTTCTGACTTTCTGTGTTCCTCACAAGATGGGGAAAACATTGCCTGAAAAGGTTGGGGAAAATACTGCCTGAAAAAGGATGCTCGAGTTTGCAGAGCTGTGTTTTATGTGATAGAAAGAAAAAAAAAGTGCACACACAATGAAAAAGCCCCTGGGGTTACATGGAAAAGAACAGGCAGTGAAAAGCAAAGGCAGTGAGATAGCACATGGTTAGCCCACTTTGTACCCTCAGGCACAGGGGTGATTAAGAAGGATTTCTTGGTTATCAAAGTTCATAATAAAAAAAGTTGCAGATGCCAGCCCTTTCCATTGAGTATAATATACTTGAATTGTAAAATTAAAATCTTAATTCCTCATACCATCTCTTTTTTTCTTCATAACTTCTTGATCTAAAGACGGTAGGGGTTTATAAAAGGGAAATAGCTTTCTAAGTCTTCCTGTGTCTTGCTTAATACATCTCTGCAAGTAGATACACAGCTGGTGCAGAGAATTTAAACCAGGAGATAAAATGTCAGACCTTTGTCACGTGTTTTGGTTTGATGATTTCTAATTCAAGGAGTGAGTGTCTTGAATGAAACCTGTTAATACAGTAGTTATTTTAAGTTGCTGGCTACTCTGATGTCACCTTCCCTTAAGAAACTAGTCCTTCTGCATGGAAAAATGTTTGCTTCCTTGTCGAGCAATAAATGGGCCACAGTAATCTCAATTCATTCTCTAAAAATAAATGCTTATACTTAAAAGATGCTTATTATGTGCTAGACACTATTCTAAATGTTTTATAGATAACCCCCACAGCAACCTTGTGAAGTAGGTACCCCATTACCCTCATTTTAACAAATGAGGAAGGGGGGGAAATGAGGAAGGAAAGTGACAGAGAGATTAAGTAACTATAAGTGGAATCAGTGCAAACCACCAGTTAAAGCAGTCTTTGGGGAATCTTTGGGTGTCTCCCACCTCTGCATGGAAGGGCTCCGCATTCTTCCTACTTTTATTGGTAGCTGCTATAATCATTAGGGACTGAGAGTGCCTTAAAGTTAAATCACCTGTACTTCCTAATCATTTTTATTTAAAAATATTTCTGAGCCCTGGCCAGAGTGGCTCAGCTATAACGTCGTCCGTCTTTATACCAAAAGGTGCGGGTTCAATCCCCTGTTACGTCACATACGGGAGGCAACTAGTCAATGTCTCTCTCACACTGATGTTTATTTCTCTCTCTCCCTTCCTCTCTAAAATCAGTAAACATTTAAAAAAAATCTAATATCCCTGAGACAGATTTCAGGGGAATTATTGCAAGTACAAGTTTATGGGAACAATCAGGAATTCACTAACCCACATCAGGGTATAGGTTAATGAGTTGAAGGAAAACAGGTACCTCTTTCCCTTCGTTTCTCTAGTATTCTCTTGCCTACTATTTATTATTTTAACCCATGTGGATTGAAGTCCAGTATTGGCATATCTGAATAACTATATGTTTAGGTCATCTGAAGAGACACACAGCAAAGTATCCTCTTGTAAGGTTTGCCATCTCTGACATTGCTTCAGATGATTTTTCACAAGAGCAGGTAAAACCTGAGGTGATGATGATGGTATTCATGGCATAGATTCCTTGGCTTACATGTTTGAAAAAGTAATAATTCACAACAGCCATTCTCACAGAATATGGTTGTTTAACCAGTGTTTTTAAGATATAATTGTTAAGGACAAACAGACTTCTTTTTGGTTAGGATCTGGTAAAGTTAGTAAAGGAAAGTTTGGAAGCATTGAATGAAAACAATGCAAATTAGAACTCTACTGCACTGGAATCAGTCCATTAACAAATTAACTTATTAAATTTGGAAAATAAATATAAAAACATTCCTTTTTTAGGATTATAAACTCCATTTTTTGGCATTTGCTGAGTAAGTAAAATTATTTTTTAAAAAATTTGTCCTTTAAAAATTTTGTTTACTCTTCCTTAGCAAAGATGCCATAAGTATTAATGTCACAGTTGATTTTTTTTTTAAGATTTTATTTATTTACTTTTAGAGAGGGGAAGAGAGGGAAAGAGAGAGAGAAATATCAATGTGTGGTTTCCTCTCCAGCACCCCCTACTTGGGACCTGGCCTGCGACCAAGGCATGTACCCTCACTGGGAATTGAACTGGCAACCCTTTGGTTTGCAGGCTGGCACTCAGTCCCCTGAGCCACACCAGCCAGGGCACAACTGACTTTTAATTAACAATTTTTTCAAGAATTATTTTGCTGATAACTGATTATTTAAATTAATACTTAATTTTCATGTAACATGGATTTTTCCCTTTACCACAAGTTTTAAAGAAGATTTATATCTTCTGCAGTACCCAAAGACCAGGCAATGTGGTTCTGATCATACCAAATTGTAAATTTTGGAAGTCCCACTTCCCTCACTTTTTGGACAAATGTTACATGATACATTGTTATGCAGTAAAAATAGCAAATTCTAAATGTTTGTAATCTAACCTCAAAAGGGACTTAACTTACTTAAATGTTTGCTTAAGATATTAAGTTATGTATAATACTCATTACAGTATTAATCATTATGTTGAGAATTTGCAAATAATGTAAATTGCCATCAGTAAGGAAAAACTAAATTAGTCAATAGAATAGAATCTTATATAAAAATTAAAAAGAATGAATTAATATTATCAGTAGTTACCTGTGTGCATGCATGGAAAGATGTCCAAGCTATATCGCTTAAGTAAAAAATAAACAAATTAAAACTTTATAGTTTGCAATATAAAAAATTTAACATCCCTGTGGAACTGTGGGGAACTTTCTAAATTACATTTTGTGTGATGTAACCATGTATTTTCTTTGTAAGCAGAAAAAAGAATAAAGATAGTTTTAACATGTTGCATGTGAGCCCCTCTGTTACACCCTATGTATCAGGCATCTTTTTTCTTTCTCCTTTCTTCTAATGAGGCATATGAGAAAATTGTATGGAGAGAATTGTCCTTAAGGACACTACTTGAGAATTATTTGTTTCTGTGTTAGTCATAAAGGGAATTCCCTTGTTACTTCTCTGCTGAATTTTATTGAACATACAAAACAAAATTAAAATCAGAATAAAATAGGTAACATAAAAGAACACATGGGTGTTTTGTGGATTAGAAAGTAGTGCATGTTTAAATGAAGTGAAGGTAGAATTAAAATGAAAAGGTTATTTAGGGAAGGCTTCAATGAAGAGAGTAAGGTGATTGAATTTGAATGCCTAGAGGAGCAAAATAGTGAGTAAGGTTTTTATAATGGAAGCAGAGTATGGTGATGAGATTGAGGAGCTTTGGGACGAGAGAAGTGATAGAAGTAAGGTATAGCTTTAGAGAAGCTGACAAAGGGTTCTGAAGACACTGTTCTGTGCTGTAGCAGGACTCAAAAACAATCCTGTGTCAGCATGAAAAAAATGAGACAGCAACCTGGTGCCAGTGCTACAGACTGGATAGTAGTGTACAGGAATTGCAGGCATAACTAAAACGGGAGGAACTGACCTGGGTCCAGGTCACCTTTGCCCTGGCATACTGCAGCAGCCTCTTAGCAGTCTTCCATGCTTCCAGTGTTGCTGCCCCCAGTCTGTGTTCAACACAGCAGCCAAAGGGATTCTCAAAAAGGCCACATCAAAACCTTCAGTGGCCCAAGAGGCCCTAAAGCTGCTCCCTTCTACTATTTACCTTTTGGCTCATTTCCTTTTATCTCCCCCCTTGATCATTCCAGTCCAAATACGGTTCTTTCTGTTTCTCAAAATCATCAGTCTCATCCTGTGGCCTTTATACTGACTCCCTTACCATGGAACACTTCTCCCAGATACCAACATGGCTGGCTAGCTTACTCTTGAATCCTTTCCTCAAGTGTTACCCTCTCAGGGAAACGTACCTCCGATCATCCTATTTAAAGTTCTCAGTCTGCTTCTCCTCCTCCATATTCCTGTAGTATTGCATCTTCTACTGTATCTAATTTACATATTTATTGTGTTTGTCTATTATCCATCTCTTCCCTGCTTAAAAGAAAACTCTAGGAGGGCAGGGATCCTTGTCCATTTTGTACATTCATGTATCCCATGCATCAAAAACAGGGCTTGTCACATAATAGATGCCCAACAAATATTGAATGAAATGAATAGATTAAAAAACTTGTAAAGATGACAGTTACAATCTAAGAGGAAGTTGTATGTTAGTGCAATGAATTTTAACTTTCCTTTAAATTTTTTGCCTGAAATGTCATAAAAACTCAAGACCAATGGTTTCAAAATTGGTTTCAGAATATAGTTTAGATACCATTGATAATGTACTAAACTATTACCCTAAATGCTTGAATTTCATTCCTGGTATGATGTTATTCTTAAAAATGAAAAGCCTACTTTGTTATGCCCCATAGTTTAAACTTTATTTCATGTGTCCAAGTAGAAATTTAACTTTCCACCTATCTTCTGGAGTTGGAATTATTCACCTGGTTAACAAGAATTTTATAGAACTTTTTAGTTCGAGTATGAACTGGATTTCTTTTTTGTGATTTTTTTATAGATGATGATTGGCAGGAAGCACATGAGCGACTGGCCGAATTGGAAGAGAAGCTACCGGTAGCAGTCAATGAACAAACAGGAAATGGAGAAAGGGATGAGATGGACTTGTTGGGTGACCATGAGGAGAACCTGGCTGAAAGGCTCAGTAAGCTGGTGATTGAAAATGAACTAGAAGACCCAGCCATCATGCGGGCAGTGCAGACCAGGCCCGCTTTGCAGGTGAGTCAGTTACCGTGGTTTGAGCACCATAGCAGATTAAGTGAAGTATTGGCTTTGCCATTTTATTTTGTCTACTGTAATAAGGAAATTACATGTGCTGTGGAAATTGTTAATGTAATTCCTGATAACAGTTCTAGCAATGAAGGTGGGGAATAATTTATACCCTGGAACACTATCATTTCTTATTCTCAATTAGTTGAGGCTCTAGCATGTTTTCCTTTTTTCTTAGCCCCAACCAGGAAGTCTCAACTCCAGCATCTGGGATGGATCTGAAGTTCTCAGGCGAATTCGAGGGCCACTGCTTGCTCAGGTATTAAACATTTTCTCTTTATATAAAATTCCTAATACATGAAAACTGCAAGTTGGGCTTCTGTTGTCATCCTTTCTGTGCAGAGACATACGTAGTTGGATATCATTGGCCAGTTTTATGTTAATTACTTCACCCAGTTCTCACAGTTGCACCACTTAATTGTGCCCTGCCTCAGCCTCTGGGGCAGTGCTCACTTGACTGCACTTTACTTTGAATGGAGCTGTTGTTACTCACATTTGTCAGCTTACAATTTAAGTCACTTAAAAAGTTATTTCTAGGCAGATCTGTAAGGCTGCAGAACAGATCCATGTTTGCTAGTGTTTGGGAGCGGTGGGAGGGGCCGACTACAAAGCCACTGTACGGAGGGAGTTTGAGGAGTGATAAAACTGTTCTGTGTCTTGATTGTGGTGGTAGAATTATGACTCTGCATTTATTAAAGCTCAGACAACTGTATACCAAAGAGGGTAAATTTTACTGGATATGAAAGAAATTAAAATTTTAAAAATGATTTCTCAAGATATTTTTTACATATGTAGAGATTTTTAAAACATTTCAAGTTAGCTAATTTTTTTTTACTACTTCCTTAATTAGGAAATGCCTACAGTGTCTGTATTAGAATATGCCTTGCCTCAGAGGCCCCCACAGGGCCCAGAAGATGATCGGGACCTTTCCGAGCGGGCATTACCAAGGCGGTCAACGTCACCTATCATTGGGAGTCCTCCTGTTAGAGCCGTCCCCATAGGCACCCCACCTAAACAGATGGCTGTAACCGGCTTCAACCAACAGGTACCTCTCATTAACAGGCACTCAGCCCAGGATATTGGGAATCTGGGCAAAATTATTTGGGAAATTGGTTGTACTGGGAGGAGGGTGGAAGTTTTGGGTAGGCATTAGATAAGAAAGAAAAATAGCCAGTTGGAGGAGAAGTTAGTACCAATAAGAGACACATTCCCTAAAGCCCTTTGCTGGTGCTGCTCCCATTGCTCCTGATTTTTAAATGGGGGAGAAAAAGGGTAGTTAACCACATTTAGTGTATATATCATTTTTAAAGGGTTTTGCTGGCTGCCCAAAACATTAGCAGAGAGGTAACTGAAAGCTGGGGGGAGTGGGAACAACACAGCATTGTCCACATCCCTTTTTACTTTTAAGATATCCCTGCTTTCCCTAGAGCCTGTGCAGTCCTGTTCCATAGACTTTCCTCCACCTGAAACGAGCAGCTGAAAAGGAAGGCCAATTTGGAAGGTATGGGGGGAGGGTGGTGTTGGTATGGCCTAGTTAGGCTCAGGATCCTATGAAATGGTGGAGTCACAATGTATCACAAAAGAGCTGAGCATGGCGGCCATATCACAGGGGCTTCAGAATAGGACTTAGTTAATCCTCCAGCTTTCTTATCATTCCTTCTCCCTCACTGCTACCAAAATACATCCTCTTGGAGAGAATTTGCAAGTTCAAATATCTGCTGGTACCTCCCTCAGATAGCATGGAAGGGTGGGGATAACTGGAGAATTAGCTAAATCTTCCTCAGTTAAAAGTGGCACTGTTGCTTGATATTTGTGAGAGGAAGTGATGGAAGGTTCTATATGTGAACCCATAGCCATAGCAATTTGCTTAGAAGTAGGGCTTTGCATTGAGTTCCGTGTGTCTACCAGTACTAGAGGGGAGGGAGTGTAGGTGGAGGAAAAACTGACTTCATTGAGTGTAGTTGTTTATATGTTTGTCCCAATAGATTCTGTGTCCAAAGCCTGTCCATGTTCGACCCCCAATACCACCACGGTATCCTGCTCCCTATGGTGAGAGGATGTCTCCAAACCAGCTCTGCAATGTCCCGGTAGGTCACTTTGAGACCAAATGAAAATGCAGTCTGTATTTCCTGATCACTGCTTGTATAATCAGTATACAAGTGTATAGACTTCTCCTAAGTTCTACATATTTTTTCCTATCTCTCTCCCTGAATTTCTGTATCTTCTGGTCCCCAGGTCAGAAGACATGGTTCATTATGTTCAGTTTCTTACCTGTTTTTTTCTTATCTTTAAAAACCTAAAGTCACGCGATGATCTGGTTTCCTGCTATCTCTGTCCTTCGTTCTACTGCTTTCTTTTTCTTGTTACATTATCATAGTACTTTATAATTTCATAATTATTCTCTTATATTTCTTCAGTGGACAACTTGACTGTACAATTTATGAGTTTTTATATCCAAGTTTGTTCTGCATTTCTATTGAGTTCCCTTATTATACTGATTTAACTTGTTTCATAGTGTAATTTTTTTTTTCTTTTTTTTTTTTTCCCCCTAGAACTCTTCCCTACTGGGTCACCCTTTCCCTCCTGCTGTTCCTCCTGTTCTCAGCCCCCTCCAGAGAGCGCAGCTGCTTGGAGGAGCACAGGTAAGCCTTGAATAGCCTAACCCATGAAGAGCTATCTTACTTTCCTAGTGTGCTGGATGATACCCTTTTTTTACTCTTTAATCAATCACTACTGCCTCCTTTTGTTTGTTTGTTTTTGTTTTTAACATTACCTTTTCAAACAAAGTTACCAGTGGAAACAGTATTTTGACTTTTCTGTGGATAAAAGCCAGGGGGTTTGCTGATGATCTAAACCTAAGATTTTGTCCCTCTGTAGCTACAGCCTGGACGGATGTCTCCCAGCCAGTTTGCACGGGTCCCTGGATTTGTTGGTGGTCCACTTGCTGCCATGAATCCCAAGCTGCTGCAAGGGCGAGTTGGGCAGATGCTTCCCCCAGCACCAGGCTTCCGTGCCTTCTTTAGTGCTCCACCCCCCGCTACACCACCTCCTCCACAGCAGCACCCACCTGGCCCAGGACCTCACCTGCAAAACTTACGGTATGCACACCAAATGCTGCTGTTTGTTTATTCATTGTTGGCTGTCTCTTGTTGATGTTTAATGTTATAATATGGAAGTCTCTTGATTTGTACAGGTGATAAATTTTGAAATGTTACTGGATCCTCTAGTTGCCAAACACAGAAATGTTTGACAGTCTGCAGATTTTCTTATGAATCACATTTTCCCCAAGTCGTGCTTTACTTTATATTCATTTTACAAATATGTACATACATACACACACACACACACACAGTGTGTATTAGCTATCAGGACTCACCATATGCTAAGGGTTCCCCAGAGAAACAGACCCAATAGGTGCCATATATGCATATGCAGGGTGGGGCAAAGGTAGGTTTACAGTTCATATGGAAAAATAATACAATAACTAAATAGTAATAATACAAGAATAAACTCTGTTTCACATATTCACAACTGTAAACCTACTTTTGCCATACCCTGTATGTACTTAACCTATTGTGTATGTCTTCTGTATGTATATATAATTAAATTATATATTAAATCATCTATTACATATAAAGAAAGAACATATATACAATAGAAAGTAAGTACTCATCTTCTTTTGTGGTTTAATTCAGTTTTTAATTTTGACAGTGTAACAAGGTGCTAATAATTTATATATTGAAATTTGAGTCCTGAGTCTGAAGTTTATGTGGTGGGCTGGCAGGTGCGAAACACAGGCAGGACTTTTATGTTTCAGTCTTGCAGCAGAATTGTTTTTTTCTCCAAGAATTGAGTGAGGCCCACCCACATTATATCACTTTTTCTTAAAGTCAACCATCTGGGAAGGTTAATAATCCCCTCTACAAAATACCTTCACAGCAACATCTAGACTAATGTTTAATTGAACAATGGGGCACCACAGCCTAGCCAAGTTGGCATACGAAATTCACCATCACACGCTTGCAGTGTTGTTCCCAAATAGTTGTAGTAACTAGGTACGTTAAATCTGTTTAGGGACTTCTGTTTAACAGTAACAAAAAGACAAAAAATATACTGTTTTACTGTCAGTTTGCTCAGATTTGTGATCATCTGCCCAGGAGCTGAGAACTGGCCTTTGTGGAAGATGTCAGAACACATGGCTGTCCTTTACTTCTAAAAGGCTGCCTTAGAGTAGACGTTTGCATTCCCTTGAATGAACCTGCATGAAGTTATCTTGTGCTGACAACACTCTGAAAAATTTCAGATCATCAGGACAGCAGAATTGAAAACCTTGTCCCTTTGTTCTTAGACCTCAGGCCCCGATGTTTAGACCAGACACCACTCACCTCCATCCACAGCACCGTCGACTTCTGCATCAGAGACAGCAACAGAATAGAAAGTAAGTGCTCACCTCCCTCCTTTGCAGTTTCTTAATTCAGCTTTTCATTTTGACAGTGTAACAAGTCTACTAATTTCATTTACTTTTTTAGTAAGTTTAATTAATAATAAGCTTATTTTACTGGTAAAGTCAGAACATATAAGCTGTCATTTTACGTTTTTAATAAATGGGATTTAAATGACAAGATTCTGTCAGCTAATTTCCAAGTTACTATAATTCTGTTGATCGTAAATCAGAAATGCAGTTTAGATCTGATTCTTTCCCCCAACATTTTATATTCACTGCTTACCAAGTTCTTACCATACTCTTAACTACCTTTTGTCTATCATCTCAGCTTTCAGTAATCTTGAATTATAGTCACTAGCCTTACATTTGGGCCTTCTGTAAAGCCAACAGTCAGTCTTGGATCTTAGCACAATTATTTAATCCTCATAAAAGAAATACAAATACGTATTTATATATGTGACCCCAGCTGTATGCCAGGCACTGTGGTAGGTTTTGGGGATTGAAAGAGCAGGACATATAAAACCCTGCCTTAGTGGAACTTATGTTATAATCATTCATATCATGTTAAGAGGGTAAATCTCATGATAACTGTTCTCAATAACAAAAGATCTCATACACAAATATGCATTCCCAGTAGAACCTACATGGCTCATAAAAATGAAGATTTTCAAGCTCACTTGTAATCAGAAAAATGGAGATGAAAATAAGATAACCATTTTACATTACTAGATAGGCAAAACTTGAAGTGTCTCATCACTGTTGCTGGTGGCAAGAATGGAATGTACATCCTCTTAAGAGAGAATTTGGCAATAAATAATAAGGTTGAAAATGTGAATACACCACATCTCAACAGTTTTACTTTCTAGTACACACCTGCGTAAGAAACAAGGAGACCATTTAAGTAAAACTGAAAGGCACACAGAATAATACTGGATAAAATTTAAAGATGGACATACAAGTAATCAAAGTATAAAAACATTTCATGGAGGATTCATACCAAAATCATTTATCCAAGAAGAAAGGGAAGCGAAAAACTGGGATCCATCCAGAAAAGTACAAGAGGGCCTTCAGCCTTAAATGTAACACATAATATTACTTACAAAAATCTGAAGCCAGTTTGACAAAATAGATTTTTTCATTATGTCTAGGTGGAAGGTTAATTAACTAATTATAGTAGTTGCTGGGCTTTTCTCTACATTTGAAGTGTTTCATGATTTTCAACAAGTTTTTTAAAAGTATGTAGACTAGGAATCAAATCGGCCTGTGTTCAGAGCTGGCCTTGGTTAGTTGTGTTAAGCAGAGAAAATAACCCTAGTAGCTCATAGAGTTATTGTAGGGCATATACAGAAATCCATTGGTGAGAGTACTTAGCATGTGGTAAGGAAGGAAGTCACATCTTAGTTTTATTTCCGTAATCGTGTATTGTGTAACTCTTTCCTCTCAAATTCTGTAAAGATTCAGCTCTTTTTTACTTCTCTGATTTTAACAGAAGCAAAGAGGGATCTTTTTTAAATTGGCCTGGTTTACTCCTGTATAACTAACTGTAAGGCACACTTAATGTACCCACTTGAAGGAAATGTGGCCCGTTTTGTGTTTCAGTCAGCATCGGAATCTCAATGGTGCAGGAGACAGAGGGAGTCACCGGAGCAGTCACCAGGATCATCTCCGGAAGGATCCATATGCCAATCTCATGCTGCAGCGAGAAAAGGATTGGGTCTCTAAAATCCAGATGATGCAACTGCAAAGCACTGACCCCTACCTGGATGATTTTTATTACCAGGTAAACACTCTGCTAGTTTTGCAGATAACAGTTTAGTCCCTTCCTCTGGTGAAGGCATTCATTTAAACATTGGTAGTTGAATATTGATAGCATTTTCTTTTGAAGTAGTAGTCTTCAAGTGGATAAGAATGACTAAGCAGATTCTGTCCACTTTTCAAGCTGGAGAGCCTCTCACACTATTCACTAAACAGTTTGCATACATGCCTTTTACTTTTCACACAGAGGCTTTCAGACCAATGTTTTCAAATCCCTTTGGCATCAATAATCTGGTTCTTTCAATTAAGAATATTGGTGGTATAATTTTAAAGATATTCCCATTGATGATGAGCTTTTTGAAGGCTGGGATTTTTTTGATAAAGGAAATTTATAGTAGTTTTAATGAAAATTAGAGATCAGTACATTTAGAGAGCAAGTTATTACAGCCACTAGTATAATTATTTATTGGTAAAGAGGTGCCATATTCTGTGCCTGTGTTGCAACTGAAATTATCTTCTCATATGGCAGAATTACTTTGAAAAACTGGAGAAATTGTCAGCTGCTGAAGAATTGCAAGGCGATGGCCCTAAAAAGGAGCGCACCAAGCTCATTACCCCTCAGGTGGCCAAACTGGAACATACTTACAAGCCAGGTAAGGCCCTTATCCGTAGGCCCATAATAAGAGAAATTTGGCAGGCTGCTGCCACGTTAAAAGTAATTATACAGGTGATTGGATAGAGATATTTAAAACTGATTTATAAAGTACCATTGTCCTTAATACAGAGATCAGCCTTTATTCAAGTGTGGAATAAATGGTTTGGTAGATAACCTCTTAGATTCATTTCTACTTAAGAGTTTATAACTTTTTAATACCTGTTTTAATTTCTAATATCCCTAAAATAGATACAGGAGAAACACTTCAGATTTTAATTTGATTATCAGTGCAAAAAAAAAAAAAAATGGGAAAGGATAGATTTTGTAAGAGATTACTTTAGATGATAAATGGATTTTTGTAGTAAATTATTAGATTATGAGTAAAGGATAGAGACTATAAAGATCTTGGAAAGCTGCCTGCCTGCATTGCTGAGTTCTTGTCGGAAATGTTTTGTCCTTGCAGTGCAGTTCGAGGGCTCTTTGGGAAAGCTTACCGTCTCTAGTGTGAATAATCCCCGGAAAATGATTGATGCTGTTGTGACATCTCGGAGTGAGGATGATGTAAGTGTCAGCAGAATTCTGTGTTTAAGAAATTCCGGGTCATCAGTTGTTCTTTTGCGGTCGTTGTGGAATGGAATTAGTCATGATGGAGTTTTACAGTCTGACCTAACCTGGAGCTTCTGGCTGGGCCTGTGGCAGCATTCTGATTTTCTTCAGATTCCAACATGTCTCTAAGGCAGCCAGGCAGGACCCAAGGTAGCAAGAATCTTTCCACTGGGTAACTGGCTACGACCAACATCAGCTATTTTCTCCAGGTTTTAAGTTATTTTCCATGTGTTTTCAGATTTTTTTTACGATATCTTCATATCTGCTGCATTCTACAGTTACCTTTGCCTAGATTACTAACTTTCAAAAAATCAAGATTGTCATCTCAAAGTATTTTCACAAGTGAAACTTACATGTGCATACTTAGAAATTTAACTTTCAGCAAACATAAAGAGTCCACATTGAATAGTCTTGTCTTTTCTTAGGAAACAAAAGAAAAACAGGTTCGGGACAAGAGACGAAAAACCCTTGTCATAATTGAGAAAGTAAGTGTTAGAATTTGTTGGCTATAGTTAGTTTCAATTAAATGTGTACACAAGTGGGAAAGTTAGGAGTTAGTGTTGCATAATTTTAATTAATGGATGCGTTCTTGTTAAGTGCCTGTTGTGTACAAAGCACACTAAAAAGGAATGGAGTGCACCTCACTTGTGGCCTCGTGGAAGGAGCACTGCACTTATGGTCAGAAGTACTGGGGTTTTGTCCAGACTTGTTCAGGTCACAGCTGAGTGCTAGGGGCAGGTCACCTTCCTAAGAAAAAGGGGATAAAAATGATATTGTCCATGTATTATTTTAATCAGTTCATCAGTTCATATATATTTATTAGATACTTCCTGGGTGAGAGGCACTGTGCTGGATGCTGAGGAAAACAAGATAGTTCCCAGCACTCAGTTTGTAAAGTGTAAATACCATGTCGCAGGCCCACAGAGCATAGCGGTTAAGAGCACAGACTCTAGAAACAGGCTGCAAATCATGCCTTTTTTTATGTCTGAATCTGTGACTTAAGGCAAGTTACTTAACATTTCTGTGCTCTCCTCAGTTTATCTGTAAAATGGAGATGATAATAGTCTGTTTCTCACTGGGCTGTGAGAAACACACTCACTGGGTGAATGAGTACATACATGCAAAGTTCTTGGAACAGTGCCTGGCACCAGTAGTAAAATTATTACCATTTTTATTCATGTAAGACATGGCTTGGAGCAGTGCTACAGGCGGTTTTTATTACAGTGCTATTGTTGCTGCTGGAAATTTTAGAAAGTTATCATTTAGAAAAGTAATCATTTCACTATCATTACATTAATACATTCTGAGTTAGAGGTCAAGGAGGGATGAAGATGGATTTTTGAAGAATTTTTTTTAAAGTTATCTCACTGTGTTTTTCTGGATTTAAAAGAGTACCTTTGTTCTCTCGGTGTTATTACAGTGAGGTTTTATTCTTAGGTCACCAGATAGTCCTAAACTTGGGGGTGGTTCATCTAACACTCTGGCCCTGACTTAGACCTACAGCTTACTCCTTGACGTGGAGGATTATGAACGGCGTTACCTCCTAAGTCTGGAAGAAGAGCGACCTGCCCTGACGGAAGAAAGAAAGCACAAAATTTGTAGCATGTATGACAACTTAAAGGGGAAATTACCTGGACAGGAGAGGTAAGAATTATACACTTTGAGGAAAACATGAGACTAGCCAGACTCCTTACTCTGCCAAACTGAGCTTTATACATTTCTACCTTTAGATCTCCTTCCCTGCTATCTCAGCAAGCTCCAAGTCTGTCCTTTTGGCCTAACTCAAATGCTGCTTTAAATAAAAACATTTTGTAATCTTTCTCAGCCAGGAAAATACTCTCTTTAGTGTCTACTAGGGATTGCTGGGTGCTGGAGAGACAATCAGGAATATTATTGTTTCTGATTTTGAGCTTACAAATTATACCTGATTTATACTTACTAGCATGTCCAGTCCTGTAATCTCTTTTTTTATTTATTCTATTACAGTTGTCCCAATTTTTTCACTTTTTACCCCCCTCCACAGCTCCCCCACCCCTGTAGCCCATAGTGGATTCCCTCTCCATTGTCTGTGCCCATGGGCCATTCATACATTTTCTTTGACTAGTCCCTTCCCCTTCCACCATTCCCCTCCTCCCTCCATCCCTCCTATAGCTATCAGTCTGTTCCATGTTTCCATGTCCCTTGTTCTATTTTTGTCTTTAGTTTATTTTGTTCTTTAGATTCCAATTATAAGTGAAGTCATGTGGTATTTGTCTTTCGCGAACTGGCTTATTTCACTTAGCGTAATAGTCTTCAGTTCTATCCATGCTATATCTCAGAAGGTAGGAGTCCCTTCTTTCTCTCTGCTGTGTAGTATGGTATTGTGTAAATGTATCACAGTTTTTTAATCCATTCGTCTACTCACGGCACATGGGCTGTTTCCAACACTTGGCTATTGTAAATTGTGCTGCTATGAACATAGGGGTGCATAAGTTCTTTTAAATTGGTGTTTCAGGATTCTTTGGGCATAGTCCCAGCAGTGGAATCACTGGGTCATAAGGCAGTTCCATTTTTAGTTTTCTGAGGAAACTCCATGCTATTTTCCACAGGGGTGGCACCAGTCTGTATTCCCACCAGCAGTGCGCTAGGGTCCCCTTTTCTCCACATCCTTGCCAACACTTGTTTGTTGATTTATTGATGATAGCCATTTTGACAGGTGTGAGGTGATACCTCATTGTGTTTTTAATTTGCATTTCTCTGATGGCTGCTGATGTTGAGCATCTTTTCATGTGCTCTGGGCCCTCTGTATGTCCTCCTTGGAGAAGTGTCTATTCAGATTCTTTGCCTTTTTTTTTTTTTTTTTTTTTTTTTTTTTTTTTTTTTTTTTTTTTTTTTTTTTTTTTTTTTTTTTTTTTTTTTTTTTTTTTTTTTTTTTTTTTTTTTTTTTTTTTTTTTTTTTTTAATTTTAATTGTTGTTCAAGTACAGTTTTCTGCCTTTTACCCCCATCCCAGGTCTTTGCCCATTTTTTAATCGGATTGTTTGTCTTCCTGGTGTTGAGTCATACGAGTTCTTTATGTATTTTGGAGATCAAACCCTTGCCCGATGTGTCATTGGCAAATATGTTCTCCCATACAGTTGGTTCCTTTTATGATTTCTTTAGCCATGCAAAAGCTTTTTAATTTGATGTAGTCCCATTTGTTTCTTTTTTTCCTTTATATCCCTTGCCCTAGGAGATATATCAGCAAAAATATTGCTACCTGGGATGTCTGAAATTTTACTGCCTATGTTTTCCACTAGGACTTTAATGATACCATGACTTATAAGTCCTTTACTCATTTTGAGTTTATTCTGGTGTATGGTATAAGTTGGTCTAGTTTCTTTTTTCTTTCTTTTTTTTTTTTTTTTTTTTTTTTTTTTTTTTTTTTTTTTTTTTTTTTTTTTTTTTTTTTTTTTTTTTTTTTTTTTTTTTTTTTTTTTTTTTTTTGCATGTACCAGTCCAGTGCTCCCAACACCATTTGCTGAAGAGACTGTTTTTACTCTATTGTATGCTTATGCCCCTTTTTCAAATATTAATTGACCATAGAGACATGGGTTTATTTTGGGGTTCTCTATTCTGTTCCATTGATCTATGTGCCAGTTCTTATGCTAGTACCAGACTGTTTTAAATACAGTGGCCTTGTAGTATAGTGTAATGCCAGGTATTGTGATCCTTCCTACTTAGTTTTTTTTTCTCAAGATTGCTGAGGCTATTCAGGGTCTTTCTGGATTCCATATACATTTTTGGAATATGTGTTCAATATCTGAAATATGCCATTGGTATTTTAATAGGAATTGCATTAAATCTGTAGATTGTTTTGGGTAGTATGGACATTTTAATGGTGTTAATTCTTCTAATCCATGAACACAGTATGCTCCCATTTATTTGTAAATGGGATTTTTTTTCTTATTTTCTCTTTCTTATAATTCATTGTTAGGGTACAAGAAAGCCATCAGTTTCTGAATATTGACTTTGTATCCTGCTACTTTGCTGAATTCACTTACTAAGTAGAGTATTTTTTGGTGGAGATTGTAGGGTTTTTTGTGTACACTCTCATGGCATCTGCAAATAATGACAGTTTACTTCCTCCTTTCAAATGCACCCTGTAATCTATGTATTTTCTTTTCCACTAAGCTGAAAAGTATAAACATTTAAACGATTTTGAGCTTTCTGTAGAATACTCATACATTGTAGAAACCAGTCAATCTTTCAGTGGAGACTAGGCTCCTTAATTTTTTTTATTTTTAATCTCTGTCATTTCTTTTCCACCCAGAATCTGGAACAGAATCTTGCTAATGGTAAATGTTCTATAAATCCCCAATATTTATTTGGTGAATGCAAGAAGATTATGATAGGACATAAACAAAACAGAACATAAGAATAATCACCTTTTGCCCTGTCTGGTGTGGCTCAGTGGATTGAGTGCCTGCCTGCAAACCAAAAGGTCACCAGTTTGATTCCCAGTCAGGGCTTATGCCTGGGTTGCAGGCCAGGTCCCCAAATTAGGAGGTGCTCAAGAGGCAACCACACATTGGTGTTTCTGTCCCGCTCTTTCTCTCTCCCTTCTTCTCTCTAAAAGTAAATAAATAAAATCTTTTTAAAAAAGAATAAGTGCCTTCTGTTGTGGAGGTGGGCTGACAGGGAGAACTGATAGAATAAATGTGGGTTTGCCCATAGATTGGAATGTTATGCAGCCACTGAAAGGTATGTAGTTGAAGTATATTTATTACTGTGGAAAAGTGTTCACAAGAACTTGTTGGGAAAAGTGAAGCAACAAAGCCATATGAATTCTATGGACTCATTTTTATGAAAGATTAAATATTTATATAATACACAAGAAATCTCCTCAAAATGTTAACACTAATTTTCAGGTTATGAATTTATTTTTTTGCTTATGTATTTATCAGATTTTGCTGTTAACTATATTTACATAGTTAAAAGTTAATACTTTGACCATGTATTTCTGATGTACAGTTTTTGAAATGACATTCTGTATTTGGGAAACTTGAAAAATTATTTTATTGTTTGGTTGAGGTTTGGAGAAGTAATTCTCACTGTTTTGTAGTACAGATAATTGTAGAGTGAAAATGAATGCAGTATTTTCAGTTAGTAACATATGGAGGGAAAGGATTTTTATATTGTTCTTGCTGACTTACGTTAGCATTCTTTTCCCCTGCAGGCCAAGTGATGACCACTTTGTACAGATCATGTGTATCCGAAAAGGGAAGAGAATGGTTGCCCGCATTCTTCCTTTCCTCTCCACAGAGCAAGCAGCTGACATTCTTATGATGACGGCCAGGAACCTCCCTTTCCTTATCAAGAAGGATGCACAAGATGAGGTAATCACATGTGGGAGGGAGGAAAATCTTTTCTTTGAGTCTTCGTAGTTAATGATGTTTCTAGGACCCAAATTTCTTTTTCTTCCCATTCTTTTTCTGTTGTTTTATCAAATCTTTGGCAGTATGACTTGATTATTTAAAGGAAGACTTTACTCCAGGCCTATATTTTTAATCCCATGTTTTATCCAACAGACTTGTGTTTCTAAACATGAGGAAAGCAGTAATTCCATCTCATTTAACATAGTTGTAAAGCTGTCGTCTGAATCTGAATTACTTGGAAAGCAGATAATTTAGCTACCTCAAATGTGCTGAATCAGAATTTACAGAGGAAAGATCAGGGCTCCTGTATAACAAGGTCTCCAGGTGAATATGATGCTCATTAAAGTTTACCAACTGCCCTGGTTAGTGTGGTTCAGTGGATTGAGCGCCAGCCTGTGAACCAAAGGGTCGCTGGTTCAATTCCCAGTCAGGGCACATGGCTGGTTTGTGGGGTAGGTTCACAGTGCAGGGCACATGAGAGGCAGCCACACATTGATGTTTCTCTCCCTCTCTTTCTCTCTCCCTTCCCCTCTCTCTAAAAATAAGTAAATAAAATCTTAAAAAAAGAAGTTTGCCAATTTAAGGTCTTGGTTACTTTGCTGGCTATAAAGTATCACTCACTGGGCTGTTGCCACTAGCTTAACTCACCTCAGACTGAGTTGAATGGCATCCTGCCCACAGGAGTCAGGCCAGTATTTTCAAGCAATTTTTATCACCATCTAACCTAGATTGGAAATTGAAACATGATTATCAAGTTCACAAGTTAACTCTTATTACAAATTAATCCTTACAAGTTAACTCTTAGTAGGAATCGTTCTCTGCTTACTTCTGTCCTAACACTTGAAGGATTAGAAAATTTAGAACAGTGTTAGAAGTTCAGAGAGGTTGACAAGGGTTGCACAAAGGACCAGTATTACTAACTGTGAGAGTCAGAAAAATAGAATTTATGAGAACGAACCTGTTAGACTACAAGTTGAGCAATAACTGTCTGGGAATAGTCCCCAGGAAATGTGATCCCAAGGTATTTTATCAGTGGTATAACATGAAAGAGTTGAAAATTATTTCTTCAGAAATTAGTTGAAAATATACCTTCTTGAAATTTTAGCATCTGCAGAGGAAATGAATGCCAAGTTTCGGTTTTATCAGGAGACAAAGTGAAGGGAGATGAGACAAGTACTTTTTTTTTTTTTTTTAATGATTTACTTTTATTTTTTATGTTTTCTTCTTAATTGTTCAGTTACAGTTGTCCCCATTTTCCCCCCTGTTGCTCTGTCCTGTCCATCCAGCCCTCACTCCCAAAGACAGTCCCCTCCCCATTGTCCTTATCCATGTCCATGGGTCCTTTCTACATGTTCCCTTTCCCCCCGTTATCCTTTCCCCCTCACCTCTGGTAACTGTCAGTTTGCTCTTTATTTCCATGTCTCTGGTTCTTTTTGCTCATTTGTTTTGTTGATGAGGTTCCACTTATAGGTGAGATCATATGGTATTTGTCTTTCACTGCCTGTCTTATTTCACTTAGCATAATATTCTTCAGTTCCATCCATGCTAAGATTTCAAGAATGAAAATGGATCAGAGGAAATGGGTTGAAGGTTAAGGATCTGAGGTTTATCCTAGAAAGTAGAAAACAAAACTAAAAGTAACAGCTGCCTTACAGCATGTAAGTTGTTGTGGGCAAGGAGACAGGTACTCCACTCAGTCATCTCAGAGGAACTCATCAATGGAAACAAGTTCGGGAGAGCTTTATTCATTCAGCAAGCATTTGCTGAATAGTTCTAAGTACCAGGCACTGTTTTTTTGGTTCTAGCAATAGAGCATCTAGTTCTAGGTGCTGGGAGCTAGGAATCCAAAGATGCCTGCTTCAGTGGAGCTTACATGCTAGTGAGGAAAACGTGATTAAATACCATATTCTGCCATGTATAATGTGCACTTTTTCCCAATTTTTGGGAGAGGGAAATAAGGCACATTATATGTGGGTATAATGATGGGCATATTCATTAATGCATGGTAAACCACATCGCTACATACCATTTCCTTGAAATAATAGCTGATTCCAGGACTGAGGCTTATAAAATGTGCAAGATAATCTTGGAATATCTTATGCCAAAAAGCAAGGGAGCTAAAAGGTTACTAGTGTCATGTGTAACAGATGCACAAATCAACTTGAAGGGGCTCCTTTTGGTTAAAGGTGAAACCATTTGCATCTTAAAGAAAAATTATAGCAGCCCATCGAAGTAGATATAGTTCATGTGTTTATAATGATATCAGAAAGTATGTTAATCATCCTCAGAGGTTGCTAGCCCATCATTATCTGAAAACTGATAAGAAAAAGATCCAAGCATTTATTCTGCCTTTCCATTACAACCAAATATGGTGACCAGAGAGAGGGAGTTGATAATAGTAAGTGCTTTATAGAATTTCAGCTGCTAAATGCAAAAATATAAGATTACATTGTATAGCCCCCAATGGAAAAAGTGGTTCATCTAGACAGCCATCATTATTGTTGCTAAAAGCACGAAGTGAGAGGTGGATGGGGAACGTTACAGGGATTTGCAGCAGGCTAACAATACCTGAACCCACTGATCACCATCATCTCCACTAAGAAGGGGACAGTCAGATGCCATGTGCATCGACGTGATGCAATAGAAAGCACACAGCTCTACCACCCCTCCACCTGCCCCCGTTGAACTTGAATCTAATCAGACCTCCAGTTTAACTTACCAGTTTTTATGGGGAAAAAAGAGGGTAGAGGAATCTGTTAAATGACATCCCAGCAGTGTAATTAGTCAGATCCAAACTGGGACAGATGACCCAATTTCTTCAACAAATAAATGATATGGGAAAAGGTGATGGCCAGTGTCAAAGGACCTGTTAACAGATTTTAAAAGCCTTACCAACCACATGCAGTCAGTGTGCATCTTATTTGAACTGTGATTAGAATAAACCAGCTGCTAAAAGACATTTTTTAGACATTTGGGGAAATTTGAATTGGGAGTAGATATTAAATGATATTGAGGAATTAAATTTTGTTAGGTGCAATAGTATCGTGAGATTTTTTTCTTGAGGGATTTTGGTAGAGATACAAACTCAAGTATTGATAAATGAAATGCAAGACAGTGGAACAGATAAGATCGGTAAAATGTTGATTTAATTGTTGAAGTTGGATGATGAATACATGGACTTCATTATGCTGTTGTTTATACTTTTGTGTATATTCAATAACACTTTAATTTTTAAAGCTTTGTTTATTTAGAGTAGTAGATCAAAAAGTAGTCTGCTCTTCATCCTTGGCTGCTATTTAAAGTAAAAACCAACCATCATTTTTTTATACCATGGACGATGAGTGCTAGAAGCACTTTTGATTTCTTTTCATGTGTTGTAACCTAGTTATGTTGGTAGTTCTGTGTTTTAACTTTTTGGTCTGTGCCGCGGCCAGCGTGACAAGGGGCTCGTGACGCGCAGTGACAGACTGAAAGGAAGCGACCAGTTGCTCTGCTGGCAAAAGGCAAATTTATTAATGAGTACAGTCATATATAAAGGCAACTAGAAAAGTCTAAAAATAGCACAAGATAAAAAGCTCCTGCAGGCATAACTGCAGAGGATAATAGACCTTGAACTTCCCAAGATACTTTGTAACAGTAAACATCCATGCATACCACTCTTGATATGTTCTTGTACTTCCCTTGGGAACGATCTGATACCAAGGCAGGCAGAGCAATGCAAGGACACTAATGCCCTGAGGCTGAGGACCAGGCCCATACATCATTTTCACAATGTCAGACCCTTACTCTCGACCCCTTAGCAGGCACAATAGTTCCCTACATCTCCCCCTTTCTTGTTAAGTTAAAGCCAAGGGTAAGTCATGTTTCTGATAATTCAATCTCTGTTTTTTCAGATCTAAATAAAGAGTCTGAATATGCGTGATAAAGTATCGTACTACGCAAGGAAAACAAATCAGAGCAATGATAATCAAAATTCCAGGTCCAATCCATCCGTATATCATTTGCTTAATAGACGGAAAATGATTAGTTAAAGTTGAGAAAAACTTCTGAGCTTCTTCTGCAATATTTATGTTTATAGGAGGTGCATTCACCAGATCTTGAATCTCTTTATACAACGCTGTAATATCCAGAGATGTATTACAGTTATGCCAAATACCCATCAAATGATTGCGAATCTTATCCCAAGGGAATTTAGTAGAATTATAAGGAAAAGGGGTAACACATATATGAGAAAAAGAAAAATGACATTTAAGAGAAGAGCGAACTTCCAGAGAGTTAAGCTCTTCACCCACTATTTTTACAGTATCATATAAGGCATTCAACTTTTGCTCTATCTTTC